>JASDQU010375363.1:0-11437 GCA_032191745.1 Picea mariana
TGTTTCACGGTTTCCAAAAGTTGTTCACAGTTTTCTCGAGCAGGCAGAAAGAAGGTATTAATTTTGCAAATGGTATTCAATGGTTGTTGCAGTGTGGTTCATGGGGAAAAAATGAAATATATTATCCATTGTCATAGTAAAGACATATTAGTCAAAATTAAAATGTTTTCAACCATACTAACTGATTGTGAACTGGTTTATACATCCATACTCAACCCTGACAGCATATCTTAAGCTCTGTACTAGAAACTAATGTTGAGATCATGGCCTAAGGACACAAACCGGATTATACATTGTGAAAATTATGTACAATGTTACATGAAACTTTGCATTGAATTTAACAATGATATCATGCATTAATAAAATATAACCAAATCATACATTAAAATCTTGGACGTAATTAACCATGAATCTAAGAATTAAAATTTACAATGCCAACTGTCAGCAAGTTGGAGCTCACAAATAGGAGAAAGTTTTAAAGGTTTCAAACTGATGGAAATCGACTGCTTCTGCATATGTTTCTATCAAAGGTACCTATTAATAATATTTCTAACGGAATCTGAAGGACGTTTTCCATCCTCATGAACCTCATGGACTTTAACACTAGTTAATCTCTCAATATAACAAGTTAATATATCCATTGACCTTCACAAGTTATTCTAGGAAGAATTCCATGAATTAATGTAGTGAAAATGTTACAGTTACAAGGTAGATATTGAATACAACTCAAGCAGAGCACTCGGTAAAGGTGGGAAAGGAGATACTCCAACACCACAAAAGAATGGATTCAAGAGACTAATGATAAATCTTTAGTAAGAATGATGATATGTTGAGCAACCTTACAGACATTGGTATCGATGGAATGGCATATTACCTAGGAAAGAGTTTAATCCAATGGTGTATCGAAAACAGAGCCTATCCAAAATTTTGATGGTTACTACCACCCTCTAACTGTGGCAGAAATCCAGTTAATAACGTTTTTAAAAGAAAGAAAAATTTGTTTGAAAAAATGTGAGGTTCTTAAACAACTGTAATTTGTACAGGTAACCAACAGAGCTCACATGTATCAATCGAGCAGATCATTTTGGCTTCAATCATTAAGACAAAACCAAATTTCAGGAATAAAATAGGATACGACATGCTCCAGAATCATCAAATCTCTATAAATTTGTAAAGCAATCATGTGATCGTTACTAAACTATCAAGTAATGTGGGATGTATAGATACTATGTTCTACAATTTAATAAGAGAAAATCGTGAAATAAATTTCTACCAATAGTCCATGAATCACACATGCGCACTATCGCCGAGATAAATATTCATATGCAGAAACTAAACAAATATTTTTCCTTTAACACCGTCTACGCATGCATTCTTTCGACATTAAAGAAATGAATAAACAAGAAATTTGACTAATATTCAATTCAAATTATACACATGCATACCGTAGCCAAATGCGATGAATCAGAAGTGACTGTCTCGAGCTCGCGCTCAGTCCAACTCTAACTTGCTGACCGATGAGACCTCACCGGTATCTCCTAGCCAATGCTATGGGTACTCTTCCTCCCCCTGAGCCCCCCGAGTCACAAAGGGGACATGCACACAATACCAAAGAATGATAGCTCCCAGCTTGCCTTGCAAGGCCGAGCTACCACTCGATATCCAAGCTCGGTATCACAACTCCCACAAGATAAATTCAATCAAGATAGAATTTTGGTAGCATAACCTTACACAAACTAGACGTGTTCCATACTCCTCCTTCGCCATAATTTTTATAGAGTTTTCAAGTGATTAGTTTCCAAAAACCTCATTAGATTCCTTTTTCATTTATTTAAATAGGAAAAACCTCCCCCTTACACATGTCACTTGATCCCCTAGTTGCACCAGAAAATCAATTTATTAATTAATTATATTTGTCTATTTCCCTCACCTATCTAAAAACCTTCCTAAAAACATCCTCGGTGTCCCATTATTCCCTTACAATTCTTAAGTGACTTACGCCTTACTTAAATCCTAGTTGAGTTCATAAATAGAAAGTTCCAACAGCTAGATTCCTTACTAAGTTAGACATTCCCCTTTTTCTTTAAGTTTCCCTTTTTCTTTAAGTTTTCCCCTTTTCTTTAAGTTTTTTTTTTCTTTAAGTTTCCCCCTTTTTAACTAAGTTCAAAATTAGAAAGTTTAGACAAACACCCATTTACCCCTTACTATTAATTAAACCTTCATTAAAAAATTTACTTTAATTATTAAAGCTTGAATTTTATTTACCCCTTCTTGTTATATGTTTTAATTGGTTTTTTTTTTTGTTCAGAGGTTCTACTTAGACCCAAGTTGTAAATTCACTAGGCTTGGAGACAGTTCTTAAGGGAAAAATTGTTATTAAAATTTACTCATCACATAATTCATTTTAAGGCCGACTAGGTCCTAAAGAGGCATAGTTTTCTATGCACTAGGTTTATTAACTTATCATAGTTAAAATCACGATGTTCCCTTCAGGATGCACTATGTGCTCCAAGGGTGCCACTCGCATCTTTTGGTTTTATTCGCATGACGTGCCCTTCAAGATGCACTATGTGCTCCAAGGGTGCCACTCGCCTCTTGAATGAATTTGGTAGACATCAAACCCCTGGAGTCAATACTCCATGAGGTGATCTTATGGGAGACTAAGGGCCTCTAAGGAAGAAGGACCCTGCCTTATTGCATGCCCCTTAGAATCATCATAAGCGATTGTCACATTCTGCCCTCATGACATCATGGGTCTTTTCGAAATAGGTTATCGTTAACCTACATTTTGATCCACGACGAGAGTGCTAGTAGGCTGTGGCAGGGTTGCTACCACACCTCTCCCTCGATGTCTCTTGTTGTCGTGCGTGACTCCTTTACTCCAAATGTGAGTCTGTTCGGAAAGCTATTGTCAACGTGCATTCATCAACAAAATATGGAAGCGATAACAATCAACATGATAATATCTATTAATATGTACATGTGTCACATCAACAACATTCAAACCCTAACAATACACTCCCTGGCTCGATCTGGAGTCCAAGGAGTTTCATCGATGCATCAGCATCCTCTAACTTCTATAGTCCTACACACTCAAGAGAACTCATTCAATAGCACCTATCGATGTAAATACAACAAAAATAGCATATCATCAAATCCACAATATCTCATAATCATAATCAAAACAACCAATAGTATAATGACGCAGATCACTTGCACGCGAGTGTCCTCAAATAATATGTTTTCTTAGTTTGCACAAAAGCAGGATGTTATAGTAGACATGAGAGCAGTGGACTACTCACTATAGGGTTCTCTCTGTTGTAGCATGATTTTCATTCACAGGGGGCCCTAAGGAGGGCAAAAAGGATGTCTCAATCAAGAAGATGCTGGAAATCCTGAGAAGGGCACAAAGGATGTCTCAATCATTGAGACATTGAAGGATCGTTAGAAGGGTGAGTAGAAATATCTGGAAAGAGGATGGAGTTCTGAGACTGACTCGTACAAGAAAAAAAAAATCTCTTGTGTGAGGATTGCAGATGGTTTCTCTGTCATCTTCTCCTTAACTGTGTGTAGAAGCTTTCCCAAGGAAAACACTATGATACCAATTGATCCACAATAGAAATGTAGAGAGAGAGAGAGAGGGCGCACTAGTTACACTTGGTGTGCATATCAAAAACACACAACAAGCATTCAGGTATAGGAAATGAGAGAGGGAACACCAGTTACACTTGGTGCACAGCCCAAAAATTCATAACAAACACTCACACACAAAAAATAAATTTTAGCAAATAGAAGAAGAGGAATTGATTAGAAAAACTTCATCAACTATTCTGAGAGAGAGAGAGAGATGCCTTTAATACTATGCAGGGCGACTTCATTTCTCTGCATTATTTGCAGTTACAATAGACATTTTTTCTTTATTCTCTGCATCTCTCTGCACATTATACTGGTGAGGATTATTTCCCTAGCAAGGGATTGAGAAATAGTGACTTGCTAACGTATTTATGAATCACCTTGCTCAACTGTAATGTCGAAGTATTTCTACAAAACTATGGACTGACCAAAACTGACACAGACCAAAACTGACATAGTCATTAATTATTTATCAAATGTCTTTCTCACTGGACTGATGAGAGAGCATTACAACAGTAGTTACTGACTAAATGTTAATTATCTTCTATTGTTTGGCCAAGGAAGGTGTATTCCCTTCCTAGTGGCTCATTATGAAAAGTAACCTCTTCTTTTATAGCCCATGATTTATCCAAGACTCAACATATTTATGCCAAGCCCACTTGATTCACAGGTGGTTTTGACTAGAGTTTGAAGAAATATTAGGAACCCTTTTATCTTCCATGTTGTTTATATTTTTCTTGTACTTTAGGTACATAATCATAGTTGTGCTCTCGATGGGGGAAAGACTCACTTCTATGAAGAGGATAGGATAGGGTGTATTTCCTTTGATGTTCCCATCTTTCTCAATGATTCTTTAGAGATTATGCATCCCCAAACTTCTCAACCATATAAGATAACATGAATGATGAGAGTCTCAAAGAGGAGTTTCTTCTTATCCCATAGCCAAAGTTCCATTGATTTACAATTATTTTTAGTCCCATAATGATATTTTCGCGATCCATTTATCCTTTTCTCAATGCGACAGTTCTATTTGAGCTTGTGATGAAGATGAATTATGAGATATTTGTATGGAGTCTTCCTCCAAGATATTGTTGTCATACATGAAATTAGCGTAAGTGATATTTTTGGATTTAATTATCATAACCTTGATTTTGTCAATGTTAACAATCATAGGTCCTATACTAATGCAGAAATCATTGAGAATTTTTAGTTGTTTGTCAAGATCATAGGGAATCCTTACCATAAGGAAAATATCATCAACTTAAAGGAGGAGGAGGATGACTATACTAGCTAGATTCAAGCCATGATAATCTCATTCTTCTAAACAAACTTCTAACTTGTCAATGTATATGCCAAAAAAGGTATAGGGACAAATAAAATCCATGCTTAACTCCTATATTAGAATAAAATTATTTTGACCAACCCTCAATGTTCATAAACTTGGAAATAAAATTCTCATACAACCTTATCGCAACAATGCTCATCTTCAAAGGAACCTTTCGCTCCTCTAGCCTATTCCAAAGAATAGTCTTGAAAAGTGTGTGAAAAAAAAATTAAAGTCAACAAAACAACATGGGAGTTTGGCTTTATTATTGCGACACTCCTTTGAAATGATTCTAAACATGACAAGAGGATCACGTGTGAAAATCAATTTGAAAGAAGGAGATAATTTATCTATTTGTTTTCAAAATGGTCTTTCTTCGTAGATAGGGAAGTTTCTTGAAAACCAATAAGGAAACCAATATGAAAATGAAATTCTCGTCATATTATTGACAACTTTTGGGTCACTTTCATAGTATAATTCTTGGCGGTCCTTATCGTCTAGTGGATCAAGACATCTCTCTTTCAAGGAGGCAACAGGGATTTGAATTCCCCTAGGGGTACCATGAAATGGGATATTCATTCATTTCGTTCAATGTCTTAACCTAAAGACTTTGAATTACTTTCTTGTTCATGGGTCGATGCTCGAGTGGTTAATGAGGACGGACTATAAATCTGTTGGCAATATGCCTACGCTGGTTCAAATCCATCTCGACCCAACCAATATCATCAATATCAATCTATCGATATGATTATACTCATGCCAATCATGGATGAAAATATAATTGGTTATTGAACCCCCGATATCTATATCTATTCATATCATATGGATATGTGTCCAATTCCATATGAATTGATACTTTCAAAGATGAAAGAGAAGGATAAGATATTTCATCAACCTAGCACTCACGTAATCTATACGATCTATATAGAATCTACCATAGAATAAATATGAATAGTAGGTTAACTGTACTTTATTGGGATTGTAGTTTAATTGGTTAGAGTACCGCCCTGTCAAGACAGAAGTTGCAGGTTCGAGCCCCATCAATCTTGATCCAATAATTTAATCAATTCATCTTTTAATACCCATAGAAGAGTGAAAACAATAATAGGGTTGAATAGATATACTAGATATTTAGTATATCTAACCATTAGATACATTCACCAGATCAATAATTTAGTTTGGAAAAAGACCCTTCTTTCGGGGAGAAAATCTAATCATCAGATTGAATCTGCAATAAATATTCTTCCCTCCCCGAAGAAGAAAAAATTCTTATCAAAAACATAGGAAGGCCAATAGATTTTAGGATGACACAGAGATAGTCCTCCTAGGTCAGAATCCCACAGAGATCCCTATAGAGAATTCCCAATAATTTATAGTAGAACTCCCTTTTGTTGCTCCCTGGGAATATTGTGATTATTTCATGCTAATACGTCTTTTTCATGATCGATAACCAGTGGATTTCTAGACACTCTATCGTCTTTCCAATAATGATCATGTTAGGATCTGGATGGACTAGTCCTTCTCATTCTAGGGTCATGGGTGGGCCTCTGGATAAATTTAATATGGGAGACTTCTATATCATCCCTGGACCAGGATAGGTTCAAGATTCCATCTAACCCGTGGAGATCCACGTGAAATACCTCTCATGTCTGACGAACGTCTTCTGGAGTAGCAGAAGGTTATTATTCATGCGAATCATATTCTTTCAAAATGATATAGACATGTGTTGATCGGAAGATTTTATGATGCACGTAAGTTTTTCTTACCAGTATTATCAAAAGTGATCATATTATGTTATACTATTTTCATCGAAGAATACATTCAATCCATTAGTTAGATTCTGTTACTCGAACCGATTCTATCAATTACATCTATTTCATGGATCTTGAAAGATTCATTCATCTCTGTGAAATTAAATCTCGAGCTATTTTTGAATGAAGTAAAGATCAGGAGATTATGGAATTAAACACCCTTGCATTTATTGTTGTTCTACTATTCCTTTCAATTTCTATTGCTTTTCTATTTATCCCTTACGTAAAAACGGCCGATGCAAGCAGTGGAAACACTTGATTTTTATGAAAATTGAGTGATTATTGATCACTAGATAGATCCAAATGATCTATATCATAAGTTTAAAATATGTTATGGGATCTATCGTATTACACCAATACAAGGTAAGGTGGGATTTTGTATATTACAACAATACATGGTAGGGATTGCTTTTTCATTTCTTTTGAAAAGAAGTAGTCCGAAGGAAAAGACTATCCAATATTTTATTTTTACTACTTATTCTACACCCATATATGGATAAATATATCCTAATAGTACTTGTCCATATATGGTAAATTTAGGATGAAGGACCTCGTACCATAAAAGAGCGGAGTTGATCACCTTCTTCATGCCCCTGGAAAAAATACACCCAATGTAGACAGATGTTATTCTGAACGTACTTGTGGATTGCAAAGTTGAACATATTTTTCCGGTACGAACATTGTTATCTAGTCCATATTAGATATGGAACTTGAAATGGTATAAGAAAAAGAAATGGAATCTATGACTTATGTCCCATATTTTTTCGTGAGAACGGAATTCATATAAGATCCGATCAATTCGGAACCATCCGGTAAAATAGGGACTATTTATTTCTATTCCTACTAAGAAATAGAAGAGAGATCGTTCTTCAGTGGAAGAAACGAGATTATCAACTAGTTCTATAAGAGAACTAATTCATTAAAACCTGTTAGAAATAATCATATTTGTCCTATGAAAATATCATATGACAATGATAATGATAAGGGATTATGCACAGCCCTTACAGGGATAAAGAGGAAATAATTCCATTGAAAGAGTCTTTCAATTTGGAATGAAGATTCAAAATTACTGAATCCTTATGGAACAAGAGATATTCTCATGCATGATCTAGAAGGAAAACAAATAATTGATTCTTAAGCATTACTATTATAATCCACTTCTCCCCCATACTACGAGTGAAAGGGAAAATGTAAAAACTACCATTAAAGTAGCCCAAGTTATATCGACTATATCCATAGGGATCATGTTCTCTAAAAACTAATGATTTCATTATCAAGATGATAATGGAACTATTAACGATAGTGCAAAGTTGAAGTTGAAATGGACCGCCTTTCCATTCTGAACATTACTGACATTCGAGCTTATATGAGAGATAAATAAATCCATTTGATCATTGACCAACAAGTTACTATAACTAACTCGAGGGTCGTACATTCATGATGAAATCGGGATCAAATGTACGTAACTCACTATCTATATTGGTAATATGTACCAATATGTCTCCAAAGGTTTTGTAATAGAAATAAAGACTTTTCCTTCCATTTACTTACCTCAACAAGGCGACACCCGAATTCGAATTGGGGATGGAGGATTTGCATTCCTTTGCCTTACCGCTTGGCTATGTTGCCAAGATATGGGAATGCCATGGACAGATCGAATCTATCGTCCTTTCAATCATTCGTCTGTCCTTTAAGTATAGTATGAGATGTATGCTAAAGTCAACCATAAAGGAAATGGATCTAATTTGTTCTCCATCTTTCAATCTTACTATTTTCATTAGGAAATTTTCTAAGTGAGATTCACATTTAAGAATGGTTTGATTCATTCATTCATAGCTCCATTTCACATGGTTGGATGAAAGTATCAAAATAACTCTCCTCTTCCTTATCTTTTTTTTTTTTCTAATTGGAAGTATATCTGGATACGAGTAGAATTTAATGGGATATAGTGAAAATTGATTATACATCCGAATCTTTTTTGTCGGATTGATCCATATCGATCAATCGAGAATAATTGAATAGACTTTTTGACAGATGGGAAACTTCCAATGTGATTAGATGAAAATGAGGGAGCGTTTACAATCCCCGAATTTGGTAAGATACAATTTGAAGGATTTTTTCATTTCATCGATCAGGGCTTGATGGAAGAACTCCATAATTTTCCAAAAATTGAGGATACAGATAAAGAAATTGAATCCATGTTTTTTGGTAATGAATATGAATTAGAAGAACCTTTTATCAAAGAGAGAGATGTTGTATATCAGTCCCTTACATATTACTCTGAATTATATGTACCAGTAAGATCGATTTGAAGGAATAGTAGTAATATACAGAAACAAATTGTATTTCTCATAAATATTCCTTTAATGAATTCCCATTGAACATTTGTAGTAAATGGAATTTACAGAATCGTGGTGAATCGGATATTAATAAGTCTTGTTATTTATTACCATTCAGAGTTAAACCATAATAGAATAAATTATATATATACAGGCACTCTGATTTTAGATTAGAGAAGAAGATCGAAATTAGAGATCGATGTGGGAGAAAGGATATGGGCTCATGTAAGAAGAAAAAGAAAAATACATATTCCAGTTCTATTATCAGCTATGGGTTTAAATCTCGAAGAGATTCTGGACAATACTCGCTATCCTAAAAAAAAATTACTTTTACTGAAGAAGAAGAAGGGGAGGTGGGAGCGGGAGGAATATATTTGGTCGAAGGAAAAATCCATTCTGGAGTTTTATAAAAAAACTCTACTGTGTAAGTGGTGATTTGGTATTTTCCAAGTCTCTATGTAAATAATTGCAAGAAATTTTTTTTTGACAAAGATGTGAATTGGGAAAGATTGGTCGATGAAATCCGAACCAAAAACTGAATCTTGATTTACCCGAGAACGAGATTTTTTCATTTCCATAAGATGTATTGGATGTTGTGGATTACCTTCTCGGAGTGAAATTTGGAATGTGTACACTCGATGATATAGATCACCTTATAAATCGACGTATTCATTCTGTAGTAGATTTATTACAGAATCAATTTAGATTAGCTCTAGGTCATTTGGAAGATGCAGTTTGAAGAACTATACACATAGCAACCAAGCGTAGATCAACTCCTTAGAACTTGGTAACTTCAACTCTATTAAAGAACACTTTTCAAGATTTTTTTGGTTCACACCCCTTATCCCAATTTTTAGATCAAACTAATCCATTGGCGGAAATAGCTCATGGGAAAAAATTGAGCCATTTAGGCCCTGGGGGCTTAACAGGGCGAACTGCTAGTTTTCAGACACGGGATATTCATCCCAGTTATTATGGGCGTATTTGTCCAATCGATACGTCCAAAGGAATGAATGTTGGACTTGTTGCATCATTATCTATTCATGCCAAGATTGGTCAGTGTGGTTCTTTACAAAGTTCATTCTATAAGATCTCTGAGAGATCGAGAGAAGAACATATGGTTTATCTATTACTGGGAGAAGATGAGGATGAATACCATCAGATAGCTACAGGAAATTCTTTGGTGTTAAATCAAGGGATTCAAGAGGAACAAATTACTCCAGCTCGATACCGACAAGAATTTACAGTTATTGCATGGAAACAAATCCATTTCAGAAGTATTTTTCCTTTCTAATATTTTTCTGTTGGAGTTTCCCTTATTCCTTTTCTCGAACATAATGATGTGAATCGCACTCTAATGGGTTCTAATATGCAGCGTCAAGCAATTCCACTTTTTAAACTCGAGAAGTGTATTGTCGAAACTAGGTTGGAAGGTCAAGCATCTCTAGATTCAAGAAGTGTAGCTATAGCTACACAAGAGGGAAGGATCGAGTACCTTCACGAATGAATGTATTGAATCCATTAGGGGTACCTTCACGAATGAATGTAGGACAAATATTTGAATGTTTTCCCAGTTTAGCAAGAAACCCGATGAACAAACATTATAGAATAACACCTTTTGATGAAAGATACAAGTGAGAAGCTTCGAGAAAACTAGTGTTTCCTGAGCTTTAGAAAGCTAGTGAGCAAATAGCTAATACATGGATATTTGAACCGGAACATCTTGGAAAACATAGATTAATCGATGGAAGAACATGAGATGTTTTTGAACAACGTGTTACAATAGGAAAAGCTTATATGTCGAAATTGAGTCATCAAGTTGATGGTAAAATACATGCACGTTCGAGTGGACCTTATGCACGGGTTACACAAAAACCTCTTAGAGGAAAATCCAAACGAGGGGGGAAATGAATAGGAGAAATGGAAGTTTGGGCTCTAGAAGGTTTTGGTGTTGCTTATATTTTACAAGAGATGCTTACTCTCAAATCTGACCATATTAGAACTCGTAATGAAGTACTTGGTGCCATTATCACTAGAGGGCCAATACCTAAACCTGACACTGCTCTAGAATCTTTCTGATTTCTCATTCGAGAATTACAATCTTTATCTCTAGAATTGAATCATGCTATTATATCTGAGAAAGACTTTTAGATAGATAGAGAGAAATTTTGATTAGAATGAATTGATATCTTTTATTATTGACCAGAATAAACATCAACAACTTCGAATTGGATTAGCTTCTCCCAAACAGATTTGTGCTCAGTCCGAAAACATTTTACCTAATGGAGAGATAGTTGGACAGGTGACTAAAACCTATACTCTACATTATG
>JASDQU010375366.1:0-11406 GCA_032191745.1 Picea mariana
TTATCTTGGTAAAGATATGAAATGGGAGAAAAACATTTAACTATAGATGACGGGGGATTTTATCAACAGAATACTAACGTATTCACAGAAGAAGAAATTGATATAAACATAATTGACATAACGCAAATAAACATAAAATTCCATAAATGTAAATTGGTCTTACACCGGCTGATAGCTGGTGCAGAGGAAAGTCAAGAAACAATTACAGAATATATGATATCATTTCACTATAGTCGTGGTTGTACGAATTTACAATGATGCACATCAATTATGTAGAGCAAAATGAAAAGAAACAATTAACACAATGAACAAACTCATAACACGGTCGGGACGGAATCAGGAATCCTCAAATTTGCTTCTATTAGCTCCTTCATACAAAAACTCTATGTACAGTTGATGCCAAAAATTCCAGCCCTTGGTTCGGCTTTCTTTGTTCTATTTATACAAAAAGATGTCAGGCATTTTCTTTACATGAGTCTTGCCCATAGGATACACTTGTCTGTAAAATTAGATACAAGGTGTGGCAGTTCCGTTTGGCAGCTGTTAGGAGTGAAACCGCTCCATCTCTTCAACTCCGTTTTCAAAGTGCGCCAGGTGCTTGTCTCTGCTTAGACTCGATGCATATCCTACATTTGTCCAGGAATTGAGATATGAGCTGTGACGGTTCTGCCTGACAACTGGCTTCAACAAAGTAGCAGTCTCGGGCTAATTGTGGAAGTTGATTTCCTATATATGCGTCAACAATATCGAGGGTGCTGAGTTGTGTGCTGGGTTGAATTAGATGCTCATCAATTTGAGCCATCCTTGCCCTATCTATTTTAGAGATTTCCACCAAATCTCTCTCATTTTTCTCCTTTACGTCCAGGGAGATCTGCTCCATATTTATTTGCCTCAGTGTCTCTGTGTCTCCTCCATTCTTTATCCCTAATAGTTCAACGTTTATGTTTTTGAAGGTTCCTTCGAGTGAATTCGTCACTTTTTGTGCCTGCTCCTTGCTCAAAGCAATATCATGCTCCCAGTTCTTTAACAAAATATTACCCCTTGTCTGTTCGGCGACGGAAAGCCCGGGGGTTCCTGCCGAAAACCTGTTATTGGTAGTTAACACTGCTTCCTGGAAGACGACCCGAGCAGTCTCTACGTTTCTTTCCTTGACCATGAGATTCTCAGAAATCTGATTCACCAGCAAACAATCCTTTCGAAATTCCCCGATTTTGTTTAGTAGGCTCTATTGAGCAGAAGAGACCCTACTCTGAATGTCGATTGCTCGAGATTTGACAATCTCGACGTCAATCACCTTGCTTTATGTGACTTCTAATTGAGCCTGTAATTGTGTGATCGTATCCCTCTGGCGGTCGAATTGTACCCGACCATCTCGGATGACTGAATTTGCCTTCTCCAGCTTGGTCTTGAGGACCTCGATCTCTTTCCTATCGGTTATTTGCACCAGCTCTATAGATCCACTCGCTTGAGTTTTGGCATCTTCGACAGCTGAAGCTATCCGTGCTTCAAGAGTTTTGATTAACCGGTTCTTCGCCTTAAGCTGATTTTTTAATGCCACGACTGAGACTTGATTTGCTATTGCGTACGCTCCCAGCGTTCCTGCGATTTCAGTAGAAAATTCATCTCTCTTCTTATTTATCCCATTGGCCATCACCTTGAATCTTTTAGCCGTGGATTCTCCCTCTTGGTAAAATTCTCGTTTTACCACAGCTTCCCTTTTTTTGTCAAAGAAGAATTCGCTAGGAGGGAATTCTTCTGCCCTTATAGGCCTCAAATCCTCATCAAATATCCATCCTTCGCCAACGCTTCCCTGTGTCGACTGCAAGGGTGTGATGGAGGCGATAGGTTGCCCAATTTGCTTCGCACCCTGCCCTGGTGTGGTGAGTGGATCTTGTCTTTTCGAGGGGTCAGAAGTCTTCGTTCCCGACTTCGGATTCTGAGTTTCCGGTGGGTTTGTATCCTTCATTTCTACCTCCGGACCATGCTTCTTAGGAGGATCAGTACTCTCCTTTTCCGTTTCTGGATCTCTCTCCTGTTCAGGGCTTTTCTCCTTTTCGGGGCCTTTTTCCTTTTCGGGTTTCTTCTCTCGTTCTCCTTCCTGACGCTTCTCGGGGTTAGAGGTTTGCCCCTTAGAACTTTTGGCTTCTTTGTCTTTATCCTTAGGAAGTCCCAAACCTCCTAGCACCATGGGGAGACATCGCTTTCTGTTTGCCTGGAATTTTAAGACATAATTCCTGTCTTCGGCCGCTAGGGACTCGATTCGGAACTGTACTTCCGAATAGGATTTGGCACCTCGGAAAAAATCATCCGAAGGCGAGGATTCGTGTTCGAACCTCTTTAAGACACAATTTCCTAAATGAGTACTTACGATCCTCTGTGGATCATGCCTTTTATATTCAATATAGGCCACATTTAATCCTTCTAAAGCTGCAGCTTCAGCCTTAGCATGTCCGAAATTGAGCAGAGAAAATGAATTAAGCCGGATAGGGAAAGACGACCATACCTTCTTTGCTGATGTTTTTAGTTCTTTGCTCACRCCGCCGATTACTGTCTGCCGAGCTACCTCACRACATGCCAATTTATCGGGGATAAATTGTGGGAGTGCTAGAGGAKGAACAACAGCTCCGAATACCCTGAAATAAGAGAATTCTTCTTCAACGTACCAGTCGGCAATCTGACTTAGGTTCGCGACAATGCCATCCGATATGCGGGGTGGAAAAAGACCAAAAATGGTGACATGCAGGGGTACCACCACCCAATTAAAAATTTCATAAATAAACTCACTTGGATTGTTTTCCCACAGTTTATCGTGGTACTTATGCACAACTTTTTCTTCGGACGGACTCCAAGCCCAATTCATCAAAGGAAAAGGCGTCAGGGAGCAAATCGCGTCCATGATATACGCGGACATGTAGAATTTGGACGGCTTACCGGCTGCCTTCTGCTCCCGATACTTAGTGATTCTGTTGAAAAAATTATCAGAGAGTATTTTTGCCCAATTGAATGTGGAACCTTCGGCTACCCGAAAAATGAGGGGTACCCACTGAACGAAAAAATGAGCGGTGTCCTCTGATCCGAAAAGCCTACAAGTCATCATGGCCACATACCTGTAGTTTGGTTCTAGCGAAGAAATCGAATACACACCTTCGTTGTTCACTCGGAAGGTGGAGGGACGATATACCCAATCCTTTATCAAGCCTGGCAAAGTCTTGTCAAATTCTTTGCACTCCTTGTCTTTGAAGTCTGCGAAGAATTCTTTGCCCAATATGTATTCAGAGGTCGCTGGAAGCTTGTACATAACCTGGATATGCTCGGGCCTAAAAGTCCCAATCCTGTCCTGTCTGTCATTCAGAATAGTTCTAGAAGGCAGGTCAACGTGATCCAATGCCCATCGGATCATATCGAAATACGGGAGCAACCGAGGCCTGGTTGCCACCAAGTGCATTTTCGACTGAACAATTGTCTTGTATCTAGTGTTCATGTCGTCTTTCACGATATCATAGTTATAGTCATCAGAATCTGAACAGTTCACTAACTCTGATTGCAGGATATTTGTAATAGAAGACCAGGTAGATACTGAGCCATCCGTCCGCGGCGAAGTATCCGAGATGTTGTCTGAACCCTGTGCGGCGGCTTCGACATTTGCTTTAGCTCCTCTCCTTGGTGCCATAGCTGAAGCTGGTGTTCTCGTTCTTCTGTGATAAACCTGCGTATACATAAAGAGGCTAGTTCACTCGGAGAAATCTTTCTCTATACGCTTAATAAGAAATGTTTTCTTTTTAACAAATAAAACAAAGCCTCGTATATATTTTGAAAACCATGTACTTTGTCATCAGTCCGTCAAATCGCGAATAACACCAGATTAATTGAAAAAATACGATCTTACTTTCATCGTAGATTTACCCTAACTTCTCATTAATGTCATGAATATTGGGCGGCTTTGACAGACACTCAGGTTATGGAGAGTAAATGAACAAACACCTCACGGAGTGTGCCAACCTTGAAGCGCGGGACATAGTCCGTTTGATTTTAAAAGTTTCCAATCTTAATGACTTATAGCTTTCCTCGTTTTTCGTCATCTCGTGAATTTCCTCTTTATCGTTTTGATTTTATAACTCACGAGATTGCGAATTCCGATCTTGGCATTAATTAACAATAATCATGATGTAGCAGATCCTTAAAGATATGATTAACTTAATCGCCGGATCATGAATCGGGAATTTGGAGACAAGTTTTTGAGAGGGACGATATGCCGAGTCGCGATATTGCAATGCGGAGATAATTAGGGCTCAATATAATTATGTCGCGACTTCGCGAATCGGAGTTTTGGACACTTCAACTTTATGAGAGAAAATGCCGAGAGGCGATGTGCCGAGACCCAAGTTTAACTATGGTTAGTTTTTTACCCCTGGTTCTGACTATGGTTATTTCAAAAATTGTCGCGTTCTCGGCTCTCGGGGTTTTAGAAAACAAAAATTTAGGATCGAGAAATGCTGAGTCACGAAACCCCAACGATGTCTAATCATGGGTTAAATGGTTTACCGTAGTTAATGCCTTGGGTGAAAAATTTGAAAGAGTGAGTTCGCAGTTTCGCGACTCGGGACTTGTAAATTCGAATATCTTAAACGTCCAACTGGCGACATCCTGAAATGAAACAAGAGAGCAACATTCTTGTGAAAAAACGAATTTTATGAAAGCACAAAAACGCATCGCTATTCATGTGACAAGATTTGAAAGCTTTATGAGGTTCGGAAGGAAAAGAAAAACATCTTCAGATTTCAAGTATCAGACTTTGAAAATTTGTACAGGGTGAAAGATCAGTGCGGCTCCAACATAGGCTCCAACTAGGGATCCCGCTTCCCTGTGAAGCGGGAAGAACAGTAGACCAGGTGCTAAAATTGGGTAAATGGAGTCATAGGCTAAAATCAAGGAAAAATCTAAGGAAAAGATAAAAAAGGGAGAAAGAAGCTTTCGCTTGAAAATCGAGAAGATTTCCGAACTCAAATGCTTTTTCTGAATATAGCTGAAGTTAGCTTCGCAATTTCCTCTTTCTCACTACTAAGTTTGGGGAGCGCTTCAAGACAGTCGTAACGATCCTAGGATATTCAACAGGTCTTATTATTCTCAGCTTGCATGAAAAGAATGATATATTATATAATCTAAAATGGGGAAGTCCCGGCTGAGTTTTGGGAAATGATCAAGTTTCCAGAAAGTGTTGATTCCCGGAGTATATTGATGCTTATGTATAACAGCCTTACAGATCTCCCAGACATTTCTTCACTGCCAGTGAGCCTGTTCAGTACCCCAGTGAAGTTGTCTGACCCTTTTTTACTGAATTTCTTTTCACCACTTCGGAAAAATTTATGCGTTTAAATGCTAAGACGAGGGCAATCATTTCTGAATTTCCTTTCATCGTCTTAATAGACTAGGTGGGGGCAATCATTTCTGAATTTCCTTTCACCACATGTCTTAATATTTTATCTTTATATCACGAAGATGGGAGCAATCAGTTTATGTCAGGGCTGAGATCTGTAAAATATTTTTTACCAAAGGTCTGTCAACTTGTTTTGATCACTCGGTATCAACCTTTCTTTGACCCTTTCAAGATCTTTATTTTATATGGGGATAAGGGAGAAAGAAAGGAACTATAAGGGACATCCTGTTCAAGCAAGCTTTGCTTTTGTCGACACTGTTGAAAAACCTAGAAAGGTCAGGGTCACTATAAACGTCCTTTAGCTTAGCATGAGATTAAGTAGTTGTGAGGACCATCTTTCCCATTAAGGTATGTTCGAAAATATTCAAGGTTTTAGAATGAAAAAACTTGAACTCCCATTCAAAAACTCACGAAGATAGGGTCTTGTTAAAATCAGGCCCAAATATAGACAGAAAACCAAGGAGAAATCGAAAAAGGGGTAATATCAAAAAGGTTATATCAGTTCTGGACTAGTCTTCGAATGTATTTGGGAATGAGAATTATGACTGACTACATTTAGATTTACCATATTATTCAAATTTAGCATGAAGACCGTGGAGCCAAAACTAGTCCTGTTATCTAACCTTTAATATTTTGATTTGAAACAATTATTACCTTAGATTTCTTCAAAAACCTTTCGTGCTATATGTATCGGGAAAAAACTCACCTCTGTCTTTTGATTTCCACGTGGACTATGAATTATCTTATGTATCACCTGATTTATGTTGTTCTATAATCCACGTCTGTCTGCACATGATTTCTTCGTCAGCTCCGCCTGAGGTTGGAAACCTTCAAAATGAACACAAGTCTTATTTGAAAATGTGTTGAAAATTCAAGAAGGAAAACCACAAATTGAAAATAAATATTTGGACAACAACATCAATATGTACAAAAACTCACAATAACTTTATTTATTTATACATGTATATATACATATGTGACAATTTTCTATCCGACTGTTGTCAAGTCATGTAGTGTTTCAGATATCGCCCATTGACAGGGGCACTGAGAACTTCCCCATCGATATTTTCCAGAAGAAAGGAATTCTTTCCTTCTGGAGCCGAGACCCTGAATGGTCCATACCAGAGGTAGTCAAATTTGCCATGTTTTGCGGGTTCTTCCCTTCTTGCATCCCATTTTAACACCAAGTCGCCTGGAAGAAACTCTCTATCTTTTGCTTTGAGATCGAACAATGCTTTCATATCGTCCTGGTATTTCTGCATTTTTTCATCGATCCCCACTCTAAGCTGTTGTACCTCAATCAATTGGTTAATTCTTCTAGTTACATGATTGGGCTCTTCGTTTTGATCTTGCCATAATTTCATTACTGGCAATGCTAAGTTTATGGGCAGAACCGCCTCGGTCCCATATACCATTTGAAATGGAGAAATGCCGATAGATCTTTTAGTACTGATGCGGTTTGCCCATAATGCGTGCTTCAAATGTACATGCCAGGACCTCTTGTTTTCATTTAGTATCTTCTTAATTACGTTTATCAAGATTTTATTAGATGATTCGGCCAGCCCATTTCCCTGAGGGTAGTAAGCAGTGGAATGGGCGAGAATGATACTGTACTTCTGGCAGAAGTTGATCATGGCCATGGATTTGAAAGCTTGAGCGTTGTCAGTTACAATCTTGCGAGGGCACCCAAATCTGGACAAAATGTTATTTTCCAAAAAGTCAATCACCACCGAATCTGTGGCCCTTTTAGTCGGAATTTCTTCCAACCATTTTGTAAAATAGTCTGTGGCTGTTAGGATCCATTTGTGCTGGGCACTGGAATGGGGATTAATCTCTCCTATAAAGTCTAATCCCCATTGTTGAAATGGGGATTCGGTTTTGACTGGGACGAGTGGTAGTGCAGGGAGTTTTTGTTTACCAACGAAAATTTGACATAAATGACAGGCACGTACTTTGGAATTAACGTCTGAAAATAGTTTCGGCCAATAGTATCCGGCCCTCAAGATCTTATAGGCTGTGGCTCTCCATGCATGGTGTCCTCTACATATTCCTTCATGAAATTATTCTATAACTCGTGGAGTTTCTGACTCAACCAGACAGACCAGCAAAAATTCGAGTGGATCCTTCCAGTACAGTTGATTTTCTGAGATGCAATACTTAACAGCATGGAGTTTTAAAGTCCTGCATTTGGTAGGTGTCAGTCGATCTAGGCATTTCAGGTTTAACAAGTAGAAAACTATATCTTTATACCAGTCTGACCACATGAATTTTTCTTCGACCTCGTTTGGGTATGACTGGTCGTCTGGTTCTTGCGAATGTGCGTCTTCGTCTTCTCCTTGCAGGCAATTGATGTCAAGGGCTCTAAGGTTCGACTCAGCCAAGAGTTTGGCCAGACCCTTTCCCTTTACCAATTTAGTAGGCTTGATTTCCAGATCAAATTCTTGTATCTTAGCGAGCCAGCGCCCTCGTTTTCCATCACTGTCGGGCTGTACCAATATATCCTTCACAGCGCTGGTTGGTACGTACGCGATGATTTTTGAATGTAGAACGTAAGTTCTGAATGCTTTTAGCGCTTTCACCATTGCATATGCCTGTTTTTCTATTATGTCATATTTTAGTTCGGCGTCCCTGAGGCTCTTACTAAAAAATGCGATCGGGCGTTCAAAGCCTCCATCATCTTTTTGCAGCAATACCGCGGCGACAGTATGTTCGGAGGCGAATGAGAAGATGAGAAAATCTCTCAGATAATTAGGGCTTGTTAACACAGGCGCCTCGCTAATGACTTTTTTGATACGTTCGAACGACGCTTTGGCTTCAGTCGTCCAATTTACTCTACTATCTTTCTTCAACATTGCTGTGATTAATTTGACGATCTCAGCGAAGTTTGGTATAAACCTTCGCAAAAAATTAATTGTTCCTAAGAAAGCTTGAATTTCTTTAACATTTCTAGGAACCCTGATATTTTGTATCGCTTCAACCCTTTTAGGATCAATCTTGATCCCATTTTTAAACACGATATGCCCCAGAAGCTTACCTTCCTGCATAGCGAAATGTGATTTTTTTGGATTCAAAGATAACCCATACCTGCGGCATTTTTCGAAGGTTTTTTTTAAATGGATCAAATGCTCTTCATCGTTTTTAGAAAAAACCGTCAAATCGTCAAGATAAATTACTATGAATTTATCTCTTTCTCCAACGAAAGCGATATCCATAGCACGCTGGAAGGTAGCCCCCACATTCATTAAACCAAAAGGCATTTTATCATACATGAATGTACCCCATGGTGTGGTGAAGGCGGTTTTTTCTCTGTCTTGCTCGTTCATGGCGATTTGGTTATACCCAGAAAACCCATCTATCATAGACATACGATTTGCCCCAACTACCCTTTCTAGGACATGGTCCATTTTAGGAAGTGGATAATTATCTTTAAGAGAGGACCTATTCAAATTTCGGAAATCTACACACAGTCTGATTTCTCCGTTCTTTTTTCTAACCGGGACCAAATTTGCTATCCAATCTGAGTATCTTAGAGGAACAATTATTTTTGCGTCTAAAAGCTTCTTAACCTCCTTTTCGATAACGGGCAACAAAATGGGGTTAAACTGCCTGAGCTTCTGCCTAAAAGGCTTGATTCCAGGCTTCAAAGGTATCTTGTGCTCAATTATAGAAGTATCATATGTTCGGAGCTCGTCATAGGACCAAGCGAAAACATCTTTATATTGCTTGAGTAAGTCTCTATACTGGTCTTTTACCTTGGGAGGGAGGAATTTAGAAATTTTTACGATTCTGGCTTCTTTACCAGTTCCTATGTCGCAATCCTCCACTTCTTTTGGTTGGGGCTGCAAAGTGGATTTGACGGGTATGTTGTTCTGATCGAAGAGTCTTTCCAAAGGGATTAAGCCTTTCGGGATTTGGTTATTTTTGAGGACCAACATACGATGATCCGCTATTTTTTCTTGGAAGGCTTCAGGATCTTCGTTTTCTTGCATAACCCACATCGGGTCATGTTGGTTTTCTTGATCTGGATGAGTTTCAGAGAACTCACCTATTGCTATGAGAAATTTCTGAATTTGTTCGTCATCCTCAAAAATCTGCCAGTGTCGGATATTGTCTGGTATAGAGGGCTTATATCTAATTTCAATATGATATTTCAGTTTAACATTCGTGGGAGGAGAAAAGGTTGAGGCTGCCTTAGCCAATGCGTCAGCATGTAGATTTTCTGCGCGAGGAATAGAATGGACTTTTATAGATGAGAAAAAATTCTCCATCAAATCCCAAGCACAATTTCTGTATGTTCTCAGTTTGGGATGATTGGCTTGATATTGTCGGTTTACTTGTCTTACTATTAATTCAGCGTCACCGTAAACCTCCAAGTTTTTTATGTTTAACTTCTTGGCAGCCTCTAAACCCAAGATTAATGCTTCATACTCGCATACGTTGTTGGTGTAGTCAATATACCACTGTAAGCGATATGAGAAAGGGACAGTAAACTTACCTTCAGGTGCTATCAAAAGTATGCCAGCCCCAGCTCCTTCAGAAGATGAAGCGCCATCGAAGTACATCTTCCAAAGACCACTTTTGCATAGTTCTTCAGTCAAGGGACTAAGCTCTTCCTGCTTCATATTGAGTTCATCTGAACACCCAACTAAATCATCATCAAGTGACAATATGCAATTCCCCAAATCTTGGTCTGCGACATAAATAGGAAAATTATTTGGATTCTGAGGATCACTGACAGTATATGCCAATCTTGTTTCTCTGTACAATCGGGTAAATTGACCACCGAATACAGGAATTGTAGCATATGACATGTCCAATTGTAGAGTACCTCCCAATTTGGCTCCCCATGATCTGGATAACAACATACCATATTTGGGGGGAATATCTGCAATAACCACATCCATCAAGACACTTTTGACTGGGACCTGAGCCAGAGTAACAACCAGATCTTTTATCATTCCCATACATTTAACCTTTCTTGAATCGAAAGAGTACAGATCTCCATAAGGTCTAGTGATCTGGAGGCCCAGTCTCTCCATTATCATTTTAGGCATAACATTATGTGAGGCTCCGGAATCTAACATGTAGTTATGTAGCAATTGGTCATGTATATTCAGGGTGATATAGAAAGGAGCGACGTTGTCCTTGGATCCCTCGAAATGGGGACCGAAGGTGATGTTAGGTCTGTCATCTTCTAGGTTGATAAAATCAAAGTGACTTTCGGGCTCATAAACACCCATCACTTTGGCAATTTGCTTGCGATAAGTTGGGTTTTTCGCTAATTCTACCAAAGGAATCGGTATCTTAATTTTATTTAATTCATTTTCAAAATTGTAAGATGTATCGATCTTGTCCGTTTCTTTGGTTAAGAGCTCTGAGTTCTTTTCTTCCAACTTATTTGTCTGGATCGCTTTATCACTCGTGATTTTAGTTGAGGATGTAGCTTTGTCTATCGGCTTAGCTTCCTTTGCTTGGGTTTCAGCCTTTTTCATCTTGGACTCTTGACTCTTTATTATCTTGACTTTATTGCTGGGTAATAATGTTTCTTCTAAAGGAGGCTCTTGAGATTGACCCCTCGGGAGAATTATCTTAGGTTGTTCAGTAGAGATGGGCTTACTTTTGGACCTGAGATTGTATCTGGGTTGGAAATCAGCCGCTATCATTTCTGGTTGAAATAAGCAGAGGTCATTGTGATCACCCTCTTCCTCTTCGTTAGGTATTTGAGGGGTGTTTAAAGATTCCTCATACTCTTCCTTGGTCAAAAATGGTTGCGAACAATCATCACCGAAACATGCAACTTCATCTTCCGAATCTCCGAAATCTTGGAGGTCACCTGCTCCTATAAAATTTTCGTTTTTTAGGGGGGCTTGTATTTTTTGATCTTCATTTTTTATTTGCCTCTGTTGATTCTGAGGATTCGGGTTTCTCCTGAAGTCCCTTTTGTTAGAAGAATCAACCTTAGCATGATCCAT
>JASDQU010375367.1:964-11406 GCA_032191745.1 Picea mariana
GGATGGGGAAATCAAATGTCATAGGATGCAAAAGTTCAAAGACATCTATTTACGATCCATCTCCAATGAGAAATAGTCCACTTAACACTCATTATCAATTAATTCTATGTTTTTTTAAGAAATACATGTTTATTTACATGAAGTTTTATTTCAAAAATTGCATCACATTTATACATTCATATTAATGCGTAATATAGGTAAATAGAAATCATTGCCCTTAAATTTGCTTATATGAGATGATTGCAATTATAAACAATTGATTTAAGAATACATATTTATAAAAAGTTATGGATTGAGAAATCAAATGCCTTATAATTTAAAAAGTTCTAAGCATTCATCTATGACCCATATCTCATTACCAAGCATATTCTACTTAGCATTCATTACCAAGACAAATCCTGGACAACATCCATGCCCACGAGCTTATACACGCATTGAAAAGCCAAAGGAGAGGGGGGATGATAATCCAACTTGACCTGGTGAAGGCATACAACAAAATTAGCTGGAACTATATGGCCAAGATGCTGGAAGTCTTGGTTTTGATCGGCATTGGATCAACTGGATCGTCAATCTAGTCACAACGACAAGCCACTCGCTTCTAATCAATGGAGCCCCAATGAAACCTTTCTGGCCTTCGATAGGCATCAAACAAGGAGACCTGTTATCCCCCTTCATGTTCATTCTGATGATGGAAGGGCTAAGCAAAAGTATAAAATGCGCAATTGCAGCAGGGGAAATAAAAGGCATCAAACCTTTGGAAAATTGTCCAACCTCCACACACCAACAGTTCGTTGATGATACCCTACTCCATGGCACACCCACAGTCAAGAAAGCAAAGGCCTACAAAAGAATCTTTTAAGACTTTGGGGAAGCCTTAGGGGCAGAGATCAACCACTCCAAATCCATGATTTATTTCTTCAACACCAATCCTGCAATTCAAAGAAACCTGGCCAACATTCTAGGGTTTGAGCGCAAAACGCTCCCCATGAAATATTTGGGAATCCCTTGACGGACAAGGCATGCAAAATGGAAACGTGGGAAGGAGTGATCAAAAAACTATAGGAGAGGGTAAAAAATTGGACTTACAGAGCTCTCAACCTGGCTGGGAAGCTTATCCTTATCAAAACGGTTCTACAGGAAATTTTGGCGTATATGATGTCAGTGTTTTTTGCTCCCAAAGGAATACTACAAAATATAAGATCCATTCAAAGAGATTTCCTATGGCGAGGTGCTGAAAATAAAAAGAAATGGGCCCTTGTGACCTAGGATAAGGTTTGTAGACCAAAAAACAAAGGAGGCCTGGGGCTACAAGACCCACAAGTAACCAACGATGCCTATGGGGAAAAGCTCTGGTGGAGATGGGTCAAAGACAAATTGGTACCATGGGAAAACCTCTAGAAGGCCAAGTATGCCCCGAACATCAATGAACAAGATTGAATTCAGTTCATGGGCACAAGGGAGGGATCAGCCATATGGAATATCGTCTGGCACAACAAGAACTGGATCCATAAACACTGCTTCTCGAAAGTCAGAAATAGTAAAACAACCAAATTTTGGGAGGACGCGTGGCAACAGGAACCCATAATGGAAAATCCGGACAGGGATGAGCTCCAACAGGAAATGACAGCGCAAGGCAAAACCAAAATCCATCACTACTAGAAGCAAAGAAATGATAGCAACAGATGGAGGATCTGGGACAAACTCAATCCACAAAATAGAGACCGGATCGCAACACAAACGAAAGAGGTGGAGGAGGAACTGGGGAAAAGGAAAATTGTTGTCTCAAGGGAAGAGGACCAATTAAGGTGGGGCAGGAAAAATGGTGGGGAATTCAACTTAAAAGAGGCATGCTATTACATCGCGGACCATTATCAAGAAGAATCGGCGCAAAAGTGGGGAAAGATTTGGGGCAGCCCCTAATGGCCAAAAATCAAAATGTTCGAATGGCTAGTTCTTCACAATCGAATTCTAACTCGGAAAACCTCAGGAAAAGGGGTTTTATAGGGCCATCTTGATGCCACCTCTATCAAGCTAAGGAGGAAACAACCAATCACCTACTCGACGATTGCAGTTACACAATAGAGATATGGGATTGGGCGGTAAGCATCTATCACCTGTCCAATAGGATCTGAGGTAACATCAGTGCAACCATCAACAATTGGAATGAGAGCTACAACGAAAATGAAATGGTGAACCTTGTTGGAATCTAACGTCAGGGATGATCATCTGGGAAATATGGAAAGAAAGGAACTGGCACATCTTCAGGAATGAAATATTGCCATAAGGAAATCCCAAGGATACAATAATATCACAAATACGAGAAATGGTGTAGAGTCGCAACTGCAAAAAGGAAAAAGCGCAACTCACAGAACAAGACTCTTGCATCCTAGATTTTTTCCACCTAAAAGACGGGTGCAACAGCGCACTGGTAGGGTAGGAACCACAACTCCAAATAGGAGACCGCAACTAGACCCCCCCTCTATTAGGGTTCTTCAAATTAAATTTTGACGGGGCGGCAAAAGAAAATCCAGGAGTGGTAGGGATGGGAGGGGTGATAAAAGATAGTGGTGGTAACAACATTCTGTTGTACGATGGGAGTTTTGGAAACTCAATCAACAACGCAACAGAATTTGTAGCCTTGGAGCTTGGCCTTGAAATCCTAAGTCGCGAAAGGATGAAAAACATTATCGTGGAAGGTGACTCCACCCTGGTTATCAACACGACGAAAAGACTCCAAAATGGCACCAGAGTGGGAAAGGTTCAAAGACACTGGCGCCTGGCACATTCCCTACATAAAATCCAAGAGCATCTGAAAACTTTTAATATAGTGGAGTTGTGTTGGGTGCGCAGGTCAGCAAATGGATTGGCGGACAGGCTAGCCAATGAGGGGGTTGGCAAGGAAGGTCTGGAACTCGACACTACCTAGATCAGCATCCCAAATGGACAACTCAGAACAGACTGCATCCAACTAGAGACAATAGATCGTGAAGGCAGCTTAAGCAAGGAAGGTCACATCGAGGAGGGCAGCGGGAGGCACGTAGGACCCAAGCAGGATATAATTGCCTCACACTCGGCCAACGATTACCATGTAGGATCAACAGAAAGAACAGGCGGGGGTACAGAAGCAAGGCCCTTTCGACAGTAAGAGTAGCGGGAAAAGCACGTGGGAAAGTACAGATGGAAAACCGCATGCAACAAATGATGTAAGGCATCAGGGTGTGACATGTTCAAGAATCGATCCACCATGCCAAAGTACAGGTACGAACAACAGTACAATCGGATATCAAACGAGCAGGTGCAGGTACCCGCACAGGGATAAAGGTCGAGTCATCATGATCATACGAGCTGCAATAGGGAAAAAGGACAGGATAGCTCACCACTGCGGGCAAACCATGATTGGAAGGACAAGCTCGCAACAGGGGAAGCTCAATAAGAGGAGAGACTACAGGAAGAGATGCAGACAAAAGGAACTCACAGTAGGAGCTATCACAGATACAAGGGTAGGGAAATGAAGAATCCTTGTGAAGTGAGGTACATGCTAAGTATACAGCAAAGGGCAGCGACGGCCTAAGCCGGATGGCGCGAATGAAGAGAACACACAGGAAGAGGAACCCCCTTGGAAAGGAGGTTCTGATCAGCCCACGGTGGGTGTCAAGAATGGAGCAGGAGGCAAAAGATGCGGAGGGCACCTTCCAAAATCTGTTTGCGCAGAAAGGAAAAGCGACCATTACCTGGTGAGAAAAGGAAATAAAAGAAAAACGCAAAGGGAAAACGTGGGATGCTCTGGTACAGGAAGTGGACTGGGTAACTGATATGGGGGCCACGCAACCCAGGGAAACCCTCTACCATAAAACGGTGGAGATGGCTTGGATAACTAAGATGATGATTGGCAAAGTGAGTTCGGAAATGGAAGACACCATACAAGAGGATCGCAAGGAAAACAAGAAAATGCTGGATGAAATCCTTAGTCGTCTCAACAGTCTCCAAACTATTACCAAACTGTTAGTTGAGGTAGAGAAGGACCAAACTATTACCTCTATATGTGCTATGTCCATCACATCGACATCACGTCAATCGATGGAAGCAGTGCACCAGCCCAAATCAGGAAGACTCGCACGATCTCCCAGAAGGATGATAACAAGAGCTAGGCGGATGGTGGAAAGAAGCACATCATCGTCCTGGACTAGTGAATGGTTAGACTAATGGCGGTAATTTCAGGCTTAGTTAGGTTAGTTCGTACCTACTACCAACTCGGGTCTAGTGGTTTGTTTCAGTTTTTGTTTTTTATGTCTGTGTTGCTTATCTTTTTTCAAACTGGATATGGTAGGACTGGCCTGGTTTCCCCTGGTCGTATATCAGTCCCACCCCTCGTAAACATCAGCACGCGCAACTTGGGAACCCCTGGTCTGGTTTCCTTCTAGGCAGACCAGGATGCCCCCCTTTTTTGTATTATAATCTTCTACAGTAATACAGCTTCTTACACTCACTTACAAAAAAAAATGAGTTATTTATAAATCCTTAATATATTCCATGGAGGAAGTCAATCTATTTAGATGCCTAGAGTGGAATGAACTGAGTGGCCTCTAAGAACCAATGCTAGGAGTGGGCAATGGAAGTAAGGGTCTTCGAAGAGTAATACGCGAGAAATGGATGTTGATCTCTCCTCATTGTCGATTCTACAAAACCATTGACCTAATGTAATAGTGTCAACCAACCATAGAAAAATCAACTATGGTTGAGCATTACTTTCACCAAAAGGAGAAGAAAATGATAAGAATTTTAAATGCATAAGAGATAGATGTTGAAACACATTTTTCAAGGTTTTTAGTTGAAATTTGTATTATGTCCCCACTTTCTTTGATTATTAATGATTAATGTTTAATGTTACTACAAATAAATTATCAAAATTAAGATATTGATTTTTCAAGTTTCATCATGTATTCAAAGTCATTCATTTGTAACTCATCTCCCACGAGTCTGAATAGCTCACTTAAGACTCGTTATTAATTAATTCTAATTATTTTTGTAGGAAATGTGAGTTCTATTTCAAAAATACATATCACATTTATACATGTATTAATGCATAAAATTTAATAAAATTCAATAGATAGTTTTATGTCTTGTTTGGCTTATATGAAATGATTTCAATTACTAATAATTGATTTAAGAATATAATTTTACAAAATGTTATGGATGGGGAAATCAAATGACATAGAGTGCAAAAGTTCAAAGACATCTATTTACGATCCATCTCCAATCTGAAATAGTCCACTTAACACTCATTATCAATTAATTCTATGTTTTTTTAAGAAATACATGTTTATTTACATGAAGTTTTATTTCAAAAATTACATCACATTTATACAGTCATATTAACTCATAATATAGGTAAATAGAAGTCATTGCCCCTAAATTGGCATATATGAGATGATTGCAATTATAAATAATTGATTTAAAAATACATATTTATAAAAAGTTATGCATTGAGAAATTAAATGCCTTATAATTTAAAAATTTCTAAGCATTCATCTATGACCCATATCTCATTACCAAGCATAGTCCATCTCTCATTACCAAGCATAGTCCACTTAGCATTCATTACCAAGACAAATCCTGGACAACATCATCCATGCACACGAGATTCTACACATGTTGAAAAGCCAAAGGAGAGGGGGCGTTATAATCCAACTTGACCTGGAGTAGGCGTACGACAAAATTAGTTAGCACTATATGGCCAAGACGTTGGAAGCCTTTGGTTTCGATCAGCACTGGATCAACTGGATCGTCAATCTAGTCTCAACGACAAGCCACTCGCTTCTAATCAATGGAGCCCCAGCGAAACCTTTCTTGCCTTCGAGAGGCATCGGACAATGAGACCCGCTATCCCCCTTCTTGTTCATTATGATGATGGAAGGGCTAAGAAGAAGTATAAAAAGCACAATTGCAGCAGGGGAAATAAAAGGCATCAAACCTTTCGAAAATTGTCCAACCTCCACACACCAACAGTTCATTGATGATACCCTACTCCATGGCACACCCACGGTCAAGGAAGCAAAGGCCTACAAAAGAATCTTAGAAGACTTTGGCGAAGTTTCAGGGGTGGAGATCAACCACTCCAAATCCATGATTTATTTCTTCAACACTAATCCTGCAATTCAAATAAACCTGGCCAACATTCTAGGGTTTGAGCGCAAAACGCTCCCAACGAAATATTTGTGAATCCCCCTGACGGACAGAGCATGCAAAATAGAAACATGGGAAGGAGTGATCAACAAACTGCGGGAGAGGGCAAAAATTGGACTTACAGAGCTCTCAACCTGACTGGGAGGATTATACTTACCAAAACGGTTTTACAAGCAATTTTGGTGTATATGATGTCAATGTTTCCCGCTCCCAAAGGAATACTACAAAAGATAAGATCCATTCAAAGAGAGTTCCTATGGCAAGGTGCTGAAAATAAAAAGAAATGGGCCCTGGTGGCCTGGGAGAAGGTTTGTAGACCAAAAATCAAAGGAGGCCTGGGGCTACAAGACCCACAGGTAACCAATGACGCCTACGAGGAAAAGCTCTGGTGGAGATGGGTCAAAGACAAATTGGTACCATGGGAAAACCTATGGAAGGCCAAGTATGCCCCAAACATCAACAACTAGGATCGAATTCGGTTCATGTGCACAAGGGAGGGATCAACCATCTAGAATCTCGCCTGGCACAACAAGAACTGGATCCATAAACACAACTTCTGGGAAGTCAAAAATGGTAAATCATCCAGATTCTGGGAGGAYGCRTGGCAACAGGAACCCAGAATGGAAAATCCAGAYAGGGAGGAGCTCCAACAGGAAATGACAGCGCAAGGCAAAACCAAAATCCATCACTACTGGAAGCAAAGAAATGATAGCGACAAATGGAGGATATGGGACAAAATCAATCCACAAAATAGAGACCGGATCGCAACACAAACGAAAGAGGTGGAGGAACTGGGGAAAAGGAAAATTGTTGTCTCAGAGGAAGAGGACCAATTAATGTGGAGTAGGAAAAATGGTGGGGAATTCAACTTAAAAGAGGCACAATATTACATAGCATACCACGATCAAGAAGACTCGTCGCAATAGTGGGGAGAGATTTGGGGTAGCCCCCAATGGCTAAAAATCAAAATGTTTGAATGGCTAGTTCTTCACAATCGAATTCTAACCTAGGAAAACATCAGGAAAAGGGGTTTTATAGGGCCATCTCGATGCCACCTCTGTTAAGCTAAGGAGGAAACAACCAATCAACTCCTTGACCAATGCAGTTACACAACAGAGATATGGGATTGGGTGGCAGGCATCTATCGCCAGTCCAATAGGATCCAAGGTAACATCAGTGCAACCATCAACAATTGGAATGAGAGCTACAGCGAAAATGAAATGGTGAACCTCTACTGGAATATAACGTCGGGGATGATCATCTGGGCAATATGGAAAGAAAGGAACCAGCGCATCTTCAGGAATGAAAACCTACCGGAAGGAAAGCTCAAGGATACAATAATCTCACAAATACGAGAAACGGTGCAGAGCCGCAACTCCAATAAGGAGAAAGTGCAACTCACAGACCAAGACTCCCGCATCTTGGATTTTTTCCACCTAAAAGACGAGCGCAACAGCACACCAGTAGGGTGGGGACCGCAACTCCAAATAGGAGACCACAACTGGATCCCCCTCCAATAGGGTTCTTCAAATTAAATTTTGACGAAGCGGCAAAAGGAAATCCAGGAGTGGCAGGGATGGGAGGGATGATCAAATATAGTGGTGGTAACATCATTCGGCTGTACGCTGGGAGTATGGGAAACTCAATTAACAACACAACGGAATTTGGATCCCTGGAGATTGGCCTTGAAATCCTAAGTCGCGAAAGGATGAAAAACACTATCGTGGACGATGAATCCACCCCGGTTATCAACACGGCGAAAAGACTCCAAAATGGCACCAGAGTGGGCAAGGTTCAGAGACACTATCACCTGACACATTCCCTACATAAAATCCAGGAGCATCTGAAAACTCTGAATACAGTGGATTTGTGTTGGGTGCGCAGGTCATCCAATGGACTGGCGGACAGGCTAGCCAATGAGGGGGTTGGCAAGGAAGGTCTGGAACTCGACACTACCTAGATAAGCATCCCAAATAGACAACTCAGAACAGACTGCGTCCAACTAGCGACAATAGACCATGAAGGCAGCTTAAGTAAGGAAGGTCTCATCGAGGAGGGTAGCATAAGGCCTAGCAGCAGGCACGCAAGACACAGGCAGGATATGATTGCCTCACACTCAGCCACCAATTACCATGTAGGATCAGCATAAGTAGCAGTACGAAAGCAAGGCCCTTTCGACAGTAAGAGTAGCGGGGAAAGCATGTGGGAAAGTAAAGATGGCAAACCGCATGCAACGAATGATGCAGGGCATGAGGGCGTGACATAGTCCAGAAGCGATCCACCATGCCCAAGTATAGGTACGAATAGTAGTACAGTCGGATCTTAAACAAGCAGGGGCAGGTACCCGCACAGGGATAAAGGTAGAGTGTTCATGATCATACGAGCCGCAATAGGGAAAAAGGATGGGAGAGCTCACCACTGTGGGCAAACCATGATTGGAAAGACAAGCTCGTAACAGGGGAATCTCAATAAGAGGAGAGACAGTAGGAAGAGACACAAACAGAAGGAGCGCAACAGTAGGAACTATCACAGATACAAGGGTAGGGAAAGGAAGAATCCCTATGAAGTGAGGTACATGCTAAGTATACAGCAAAGGGCAGTGACAGGCCAAGCGGGATGGCGTGAATGAAGAGAATGCACAAGAAGAGGAACCCCTTTGGAAAGGAAGTTCTGAACAGCCCACAGCGGGTGTCAAGAATGAAGCAGGCAACAAAAGATGTGGAGGGCACCTTCCAAACTCTGGTTGCACCGAAAGGAAAAGTGACCATTACCTGGTGGGAAAAGGAAATAAAAGAAAAACGCAAAGGCAAAACATGGGATGCACTGGTACAGGAAGCAGACTTGGTAACTGATTTGGGGGCCACGCAGCCTAGGGAAACCCTCCACCATAAAACAGTGGAGATGGCTTGGATAACTAAGATGATGATCAGCAAAGTGAGTTCGGAAATGGAATACGCCAAACAGGGGGATCACAAGGAAAACAAAAAAATGTTGGACGAAATCCTGAGTCGCCTCAGCAGTCTGGAAACTATTACCAAACTGTTAGTTGAGGTAGAGAAGGACCAGAAATCCAAGATGGAGCATTTGGTTTGCTCGGTTCCACCCCTATCTGTGTTATGTCCATCACATGGACATCACGTCGGTTGATGGACGTGGTGTGCCAACCCAAATCAGGAAGACTCGCATGATCTCCTAGAAGGATGATAACAAGAGCCAAGAGGATGGTGGAAAGAAACACATCATCGTCTTGGACTAGTGAATGGTTAGACTAATGGCAGTAATGTCAGGCTTAGCCAGGTTAGTTCGAACCTACTACCCACTCGAGTCTAGTGGTTTGTTTCAGTTTATGCCTTTTATGTCTGTGTTGCTTATATTTTTTCAAACTAGATATGGTAGGACTGGCCTAGTTTCCCCTGGTGGCAAACCAATCCCACCCCTCGTAAATATCAGCACGCGCAACTCGGGAACCCCTAGTCTGGTTTCCTTCTATGTAGACTAGGATGCCCCCCTTTTTTGTATTATAATGTTCTACAGTAATACAACTTCTTACACTCACTTACAAAAAAAAACATTGAGTTATTTATGAATCCTTAATATATTCCATGGAGGAAGTCAATCTATTGAGATGCCTAGTGTGGAATGAAGTAAGTGAGTGGCCTCTGTGAACCAACGCTAGGAGTGGGCAATGGAATAAAGGGTCTTTGAAGAGAAATACACGAGAAATGGATGTTGATCTCTTCTCATTGTCGATTCTACAAAACCATGGACTTGATGTAATAGTGTCAACCAACCATAGAAAAATCAACTATGGTTGAGCATTACTTTCACCAAAAGGAGAAGAAAATGATAAGAATTTTAAATGCATAAGAGATAGATGTTGAAACACATTTTTCAAGGTTTTTAGTTGAACTTTGTATTATGTCCCCATTTTCTTTGATTATTAATGATTAATGTTTAATGTTACTATAAATAAATTATCAAAATTAAGATAATGATTTTTCAAGTTTAATCATGTATTCAAAGTCATTCATTTGTAACTCATCTCCCACGAGTCTGAATAGCTCACTTAGGACTCGTTATTAATTAATTCTAATTATTTATGTAAGAAATGTGAATTCTATTTCAAAAATACATATCACATTTATACATGTATTAATGCATATAATTAAATAAAATTCAATAGATAGTTTTCTGTCTTGTTTGGCTTATATGAAATTATTTCAATTTCTAATAATTGATTTAAGAATACAAATTTACAA
>JASDQU010375369.1:0-10390 GCA_032191745.1 Picea mariana
ATGCAAGTTTGTGCTCTTTGAAGATTTTGTTGAAGATGTAGATGTCTGCATGGATCTGATGAAGTATATGCATCATTGATATTTTCACACATATCCACTTTATCTTCTTGTCATGAAAAATATCCAAATAAATTTTGGATGAAATTTTGAAAACCGTACGACCGTTTCTGGAAAAACGTTGAAATTTTGTTGATTTTGAAACGATCATAACTTCAGTTCTCATAATCCATTTTGGATGAGTTTTTTTTTTAAATTGGATATTTTCTCGAGAGGAATTAAAATATCAAATTTGTTTCTGTAATTTTTTCTTAGAAAATATCAGAATGGCGTCTGATGTGCATGGCTCTATTTTTGTCTCTTGACATGCTTTCATGGTGCATGCAAAATTGTCTGCATGTGACTCCTGAGATGCATGCCATATATCTTCCACATTAATTTTAGAAAATAAATCTGAAATGGAGTAGACATCATCTTCAATTAATGGAATACAAATTTCTGCAAAAACTTTTGTGGAAGACTCTTCATAATAATAGACTTGATCTTCTCATGGTTTCTCTTCTAGCTCTATCTGTTTGACCTCCTGCATGAAATATTCACAATATTCTTTACTCCCAAATAGACCCTCCAATCTGGTCCATAATTCATTTGGATTTAATCCTTGTGATTCTTCATATACTTGATGGAAAAGTTTTGGAGAAACATACATGACGATACTTCCTATGGCCATATCTTGTCTATTGAGAAAGTCATTTTTCTCATTGACATAATCATGCTCTACTTCCATTTCCATGGTTATTTGGTATAATCCTCTGCATCTAAGATGAAGTAGATTTTTTTTCTTCCATTCCAAATATTTATGAGGCATTAGAAGTATTTCCGACGAATAATCCATCTTTTTGTTGTCTTCAATCTTTTGTACCTGCAAAAAATGATTTGGTGTAACTTTTTCTTAGTAGTCCATCGGCTCTGATACCATGTAAATGTGTTGAACCTGCACAGAATATATGTAGCTAGAAAATACTACCCACATTTGTAGAGAGAAATTAAGAAAGAAGAAGCAATATAGAATGAATGGAAGAATTCTCATTAACCATATTCCACACTCAAAGAGTGAATAATTTACAATATATATAGAATAAATGAGTAACTAATGAGCCATAGTGGTGGTCTAGATTGATATAGACACACAAAAACAGTTACAGGAGTGAACTCCGACCCAGTTTAGTCTCTCAGGCAGTTATGTAACTCCAATAGACTTATTTACAGGATACAACAATACAGAAAAAAAGTGAACTCACTAAATGATAAATATCTAACGTGATATATATATGAATTGAAGTAATAAAAGAGAATGTGTATCAACAAGTAACATATATACAGTGTTAAATACAAGGATAAAGAGGCTATAAACATTAAGAGAAAATAGATGGATGTGTTGAATGTGAGGGAATACACAATAGATGCGTTGATAGCTAGAGGAAAATACATAAGGTGAAGAAAAACTTGCGGGTAATCTATCTTGAGGATAGGTCTCTTGAATTCATATTAGCATACTTAAATAATGCAAAAATAGAATCAAATAGGACACTTGAAACATAATCATAGAAGACTGAATATAATTTGGACAAAAGTTAATCACACTTGCAATCAAACGAAGAAAGTAAATAGGAAGAACGTTACCCAGTATTGAGGGGCCCTTCCCCACCTGATTAACACTTCCAAGAATGACCAGATCATGTGGATTTGATACACTTAATGTTAGAAAAAAGAAAAGTTAATTAATAGTAAATCAAATCAGTTTACAAAAGAGAAACACATAGGCTTGATGCCTCAATAAATCTCTTTTTCCACTACTATTTCCCAAAAACATTACAATTTGAATGCTAGAATAATTTGAATGCTTGTTTACTAGGAAAGTATAGGGATTTCTTGTAATATGGATACTTTCATGATGAAAAACCAATAATAACTCTCTAACCATTATTTTGTTTTGGAAAACCTCCCTTCTAGTGCTCAATTTTCCATGTTGGGAGATATTTCAATTTTCCATGTTGAGAGAAAAACACATGTTTTAGAATCTTTGGAATCGACCTTATTTGCATGAGAATCAAGGTGGAAGTTGACTGTTTAGAATTTTTGCAAATTTTGGGCTGATTTGTTTCTCTTGAGATGGAGATCCACACGTGTGACTTGGGAACATTCAAATTCATGCGTCTGCATATCGACATGCCTGTGGAGAAAACCTATGTTCTTGATTTCCTTCTAAAAATGCACGGAAATATGCCAAACAATGAATTCGTGACCATAACGACAATGATGGTATAGGAATGTCAAACTATGATAATGCTAAAAGAATCTTGATCATGTTAGTAAAAAAATCACACTACATAAAATGTCGTCAGTAAAACCATGATATAATCATCTTGTTCTCACTAAAAACATAGAAAAACGATTTATTAACCACATTGGATATATAATGATGAATGATGATGTATAATGAGGGTTTATGGTGTGTATTAATAACAAAACAAAATAAATGGTTTAAAAATAATGGTTTTATTGGGCGAGGAAATATGGCAAAAATGGATCCCAAAACACCCCCAAACCCAAGGATTTGCATGTCTTCACGCAAAAAAGAACTTGTAAATCATTGTTCAATGTTCATTGTATACTTTGTTTAGTTATCTTGTATGAGTATATGTTTGTGACATTGTTTCTTTGTGCTAGTGTTGGCTCTTGTGGATAAACACTTAATGTGTTGGTTCTTGTGGAGAAATACGCTTCATAACTGAATTTTGTCCTATTGTCACAACAAACTTGATTCTCTTTAAAACAGAGAAAAAAAACTTATCATGAAAATGGAAGAAAAGAAAAAGATAGGAATTATGGTGGAATATATGGAAAAGTAGCTTGTAAAATGATGGATATGATGGAAACATGATTATGAACTTGGGAACTTTTATAGTATGTAATTTAATTTCATGAAAAGACCAATATTCACTTGTTGTTCTTTTCTTGGGTAGGTAACAATGGCTTCATCCTCTTATTTAGAACATTCAAATGATGACCTTAGGAATGTATTATGATGTATAAGGAGAAGAAACTATAAATGTTTCTTTGTGTTTATATTTGTACACCACATATTTCTTTTTCATTGCTCGGTCTTATGATCAAAGTATAGATTTTATTATGAATGGTGGAGTGAAACTGGAAGGTTTACTTAGTAGTTGTGATGGTAAGTTCTAAGTGGTGGTAGTGTGTAGGGGAGTGTGGAGCGGGTGATAGTGGTTATGAATCATATTTTCTAAATTCTTAGTAAATTAAAGAAATTTGTACATTGTTTACCTCAAGTTACGTGGTAGACGTTGAAGTGGAAACTATGCAAAACAAGATGAAATATTTGTGGAACCATGATGTGGACCATTGAAAGATGAAAATAAGGAAGAGAAAGGATGAGAACTATTGAAGAGAATGGAGGTTGATGAGAGCTAAAGAGAATAGAAGATGATGAGAACTGAAGAGAACAAAAGTTGATATGCTGAAAGAGGTTGAACTAGATCTTGTTGAAGAAAGAAAAACGGTTGACATGAAATGAAGATGATAGAGATGTTGAAGAGAGACTCTGACTATATAGAAGGGATATGAATATCTCCCTAAAACCCAATGGTTTTCATGTCCTCATGCAAACTTTTTAAGACTATCTGGTACTATTTTATTGGAACATGTGGCTACAAGGAATCATGTTGTTGCAATATTTTTTTGATACCATGAGAGAATATAGCATTTGTACTTTGTCCCCTACTGGTACAATTCAATCTATGTGAATGGATTGTATTCATGTTGGACATAGAAATCCATTCATTCATAAGGATTTCCCCCTCAGATTCAGTTTAGAGAGAGACATCTTCTAGGACTGACAGAAAGGTGTCATGATTTGAGGAGAAGTGATCTTGCTATAGTGATAGATGAGGCAGCCAATCAGGAGGAATGGGTATGGATTTTTTCTCAGTCATAGAGGGACATGCCAATGAAGCATACTCGACAACATGACTTACTCCAATGAAAAAGGGAGTTAGCCTCATAGTTTGAGATGGAGGATCCTGGCTAGATGTACTCTTCTGATTAGACGTGTGATAAGATCATATGAGATATTCCTCATTCAAAGGATACTGATGAGATTCGATATGATGGACTACAAGTCCATGACTACACCTATGATGAAAAATATGAATAATTTGAGTGATTTTGCTTCAGATTCATATTTGGTGGATCCCATGATGTACATGCAATTGATTGGATGCTTGATGTACATGGTTAATTCTAGGCGAGATATTTTATTTGCAGTGAGAACCTTGAGCTATTATTTGGTTGAATCCAAGGCAGTTCCATTGGGTGGCAATGAATCATGGTACATTTGGATATGGTTTGTCTCAGGTGATGAAGTGAGTCTGCATAAATATACATATTTTGATTTAGTAGAAAGTGTAGTAGAAATATTGAGCACCTCAATGTGTTTCTTTATCTTGGAATCAATGATGATTTATGGGATAAACTTGAACTAGGATTTTTTATCACTCAACACAAAAGAGATAGAGTATATCGCAACCAATATCACAAGTTGTGAAGAATTTTGCATTTTGAAGCTTCTTGCAAGAATTCATCCAAGACATGGTACAAAAAGGAGTAGTGAAGCTCCAGTACTTATCCACATATGAGAATATTGAATATATCCATCTAGAGTGGCCATGTTGATTTGGTTGAGGATGATGATGCATAGAATTAGCCATGTTGATTTGGCTAGTGATGAGCATTGATGTTTCAACATTGGGAATAAATTACCTCATATTGGTCATGTATGGGGCTATGCTAGTGTCGATGACCAAGGGAGAATTATATATTCACTCACTCAACTCTAGTAGTGGTGAATGTCCCACATATGCTGATATCATCGAGAAACCATTCCCTAGATTGGTCATGCATGGGGATATGCTAGTGCTGATATGAATAAGGGGAGAATGCCTCATTCACTCACGAGGCTCTGCTATCTCTGAATGACCCAGGTATGTTGAAATCCTCTAGGTTGAAGGAGAAATTCTCCATATATTGTTCATGCATGGGGCTATGTTAGTGCTGATATGACCAAAGGAGAATGATTCAGTCATCCATAAGGCTTTGCCAGTGGTGAGTGGCCCAGATATGCATCAGGAAGACATTATAATAGATTGTTTATGAACAGGGCTATGTTAGCGATGATATCACTAAGTGTAATGATTCATTCAAGCAGGGGGGTTATCTAGTGGTGAATGGCTTAGGTGTAGTCATTCTATTGTCAAGGATTTGATGGAATTGAGATGTAGCTATCACATATGTATTATATGATGGAATGCATGTGCGGAGATGGAACACCAAAATGGTTCATGAATGCAACCTTTATATGAAATAAGATATCATGTAATGTACCCAACCACCACCAAGCCGGGCTAAGCTACTTCAAGAGCTAACATACCTAGTCACCCATAGGTTGGGCACACTACCTTAAAACTCACTTCTGAACTAATTTTGAATTCGGATAAATTTATAATTAATAAAGAGGCATGAAATACTCACATGTAGAGTTCAATATTCATGCTACACAATAAAGAAATTATACATATGTCAGGCGGAAAAATAACCAGGAAGCATGTCATTCAACTTCCAAAACTAGTCAGCACTCAATCTCTATTAGGATTTTTAGCGCACACAACAATCCAAAGTACAAAAACTCTCTTCTACCTAGCCTGCACAACTGAAGAGAATCTAATCCCTTCTCTACCATGCAGTTCCTTAGGATGTCCACCTCCTTCCAGGGTTGCATTGCATCTGGTGAAGAATATCCATGCTGGGAATATCGAGATCCGTAGATGTGGGAAAAATTAATGCATGCTAATGCATATCAGACATGTAGGAACTAATTCATGTCTAGAATACACCAAAGGTAATTACAACCAACAAAACCATGTCTCCTCTCCACAAATTTGTTTTTCTTTCCCAAGCCAAAAAATGAAGGAGGAATGAAAAATGGGTGAAAGAATGAATGGAGAGAGAATAGAATGAAAGGTGTTAACCATGAACAATGAGTGAGTCAATGAAGAAGAAGAAACCCCAAACAACCCCCAATAGGGGTTTATATATTTACTTGAAAATAAACAACCACATGGCCTTCCCAAAGAATATCATGTCACCACCCTTCTCCATTAACACCATTATGGGTAAATAAAATATAAAATAAATACTTAGCCCCTCAAGCCCCCTCTCTTGTGGAATCATAGCCCTATATAACTCTTGTTGTTATCCATATACAAACCACTTGTATATTTATTATTAATAATGATCAAAACATTACATTTCATAGGCACACTAGCCTCTTTTAATTGTTTGGGAACTCCAGCCTTTCATAAATGAAAAAAATACATTATTTAATACCTGACTCAAAACTGGGCTATTACATTTCCCTCCCCCATATTTTGGCACTGTCCTTAGTGCATATGAAAAACATAAATCAAAATTTCAAAATTTATTAAAAAAGTTGTGGGTACTCTGCCCGCATGGCATGTTCATGCTCCCAATTAGCATCTTCAGGACCATAGCAGCTCCACTAGACTTTTACCAGCTCTATAACTTGATTCTGAATCATTTTGAATTTTATGTCCAATATTCACATTGGATGGACCTGAAAGTCTCCTTCTGTTTCTACCTGAATCGTATTCCAATCAATAACATGGCTAGGATCATGTACATATGTTTTTAGAAAAGAGACATGAAATACATTATGCACATTCATGGAAGAAGGAAATGAAAACATGTATGAAACTGGCCCTATTTTTTCCAATATCTAAAAATGGACCATAGAATCTAGCTTCTATCTTTGTACAACTACATAGCTTGAAAGAAAACTTCTTAGGATTCACTTTTAAAAACACATGCTCCTCCATGTTAAATTATCTATTTATCATGTTCTTATTGTTACACATTATTTTGATCACCTCGGTGATCACCTGACAGCATGTGTTCATGTTACCTAAAAATATTAAAAGAGACTTTCTTCATGGGAAAAGTGATTTTCTTTCCTCTATCAAAAACCATATGAAGAAAGGTCATCATACCTACTATATGCATGGGGTGTGAAAATGCCTGATCATCACACTTTGCACTATACCTGGACTACAACATCGTCGCATGTTGCTTGTGCATAGGGTGCAATGATGCTTAAAGCATGGGAAAAGTCAAATTTCACAAATGTTCTAGAAGGGGATCTTCTAGAAGATGAGGTGGCCTCGGATCGGTTGGATATTACTTGCTTATCTGATTTGGTGGGATCATCCTAATATCCTTGTCCATCTCTATTTCACATTATATAAGGATGGATCTATCACGGAAAAGGGCTAAGGTTGAATAGGCTAATATTTTTATGGAGAGTTCTACATCAGATTATGCTTGAGACCTTTTGTTTAGTTCTTCAAGTCAGATTGTGGATCTTATTCATTCAAGACATTGGAGAAAAGGTGTGTGTGTTGAAGAAAAGAACCATCGAAAGGGTCTTGCAACATCAAGGCATGGTTTGTGTTCTCCACTTTCTATTCACATAATACAATAATGCATTTCTTCTCTATATAATCATTTCACCTTCTATTGTATAATTCATTGATCATATACATAGACTTTATTAGAATATATATATCTTTGTTCTCTTTCTTTGTTTGTTAGTGATTCTTAGATAGACTTACTATTCCGCAAACTCAAGGAAGGAGCTACAAAGATGAGACTAGTGAGGACAAGTGTCGTTTAAAAGGTATGTCACTTGTAACTCATTAAACTAGTTCATATGATAATGAAGTTTAGGGCAAAGTGTGCATTATGTTATGTTTTGTTCTAGTTTCCAGTGGGATCTAGGGAGACATGTTTGTGTCTGCACTTACTGATTAATTGGATAACAAAATTGGCGACCATACTAGGGATACAACCTTCTTTTATTTTTTTACTTCTTATTTTCTTTTAGCCTGCCTTCTTTTGCTTAAATTCATTCTCTGAGTCTATGGGTGATCCATCTAGGCTCCCTGGTTCTCAAAGTTCAACAAGATTTTTGTATTTCTTTCCATTTTTCCTTTAGTTACATAGATCGTTGCACTGTGCTAAATAGACAAACCACGAGGGTCCTCTGACGCTGCACACTGCTGGTGAGAACCAGTGCGACGATGTCACACTGTACTCTATTGGAATCATGTGACGACCCTAGATTGTTGCACTGTGCTCCATAGTCACCTGTGACGATTCCTGTAGGAATTGTTGGAAAGAGCCAATTATTCTTTTTTCCACCCAGTTTTGCCTCAATTTCATGGGATGAACTTATGATACCATAATTGATTGATTTATAAGTTTGAATCTTTCATTTGATTGTTTTTCAGTAATTGAAAGTTTTTTTTTGTAAATTTTGTAAGTTTTTCTTTTGATTCTTGTTGCAAGGGTATAATCTCTAGATCTCGATCCTAAGTCCTTATTTGAAAAAGAGTCTTTTATTTATTTGAAGTTCTAGATTGTTTTTACTTTCCGGATTGTTTATTGATTGGGAGACATTTTGGTTTGCATTTGACAAAAGGCTTTCCTATCATTTTCATTTTTGTGTACATTATGTGTTTGATTTTGGAATTGTGTTGAGGATGTGTTAATTTTCTTGGATTACACTTTCTTTTCTTCATTACATCTCTAATTTGATTTAAAAAGGAAAGAACTAAACTCATTCTTCTTTTTAGTGATTTTTCATAAGAATAATATTGCATTAAAAATATTTTTTAAAGGAGAAAATTCGAAAAATTTGTAGTTTTTGATTATTTGGGATTTTTTTCATTCAAAAATTGAGAAATTGAGTTTCGTAGCTTTTGAATTTAAAAAAGAAATACCTTGTCCCTACTGTAATTAGAGTTCATTGAATTGAAAGATTTCATATTCATCTCTTCTTGCATTTGATTGGGTCAAGGTCACATACGTCATCAGTTTCATGTCTTTCTCCCTTTTGAGTAAACAACATCCTTTAAAATACAACGTAATTTTAAAATTTATTAGCAACTTTTATTTTCTATAAATTCTCTTCACCAACATTAGGTATGATAGACATTTGTAATAGGTTGTAAGGCACACTCTCCAAAGCATCAAAAAACAAAATAGTATCTTGTGGCAGGGAGATTTCAAATCCACTTGCTACATTTTTTCCTGGGAATCCCTTCTAACACAAGGGTCAATCATGAGGCCGCATTAGGACTGGAAAAGTTACTCACCTTGATTTTTCATTCGTAGTGTACATATTGCGCGTATTATTTGGGGTCACTTGAGAATAAAATCCTGTGAGGACCTTCTCGAGTTGATTTCGGGATACATACCCTACCTTTGCACGTGGATCAGACTGTTGATTGTTTCCCCATGCATCATTGTTGTAATTGGTAACCTTAGTAGCCTATCTCTTTAGGGTATTTACAGGAGGTGAATGTGGAAGGGAAATTATTCACAGTACCTGGAATCGACATTGGCCAAACTCGCTCAGTCTCCATGGAGGGTATACCCATGATTATGTGTGGGAGCTTGCACCAGGGTGTAAGTCCGTTAAGAAGGTCGTCAACATAAATTTTACACCCAATTTATCCCAGCCCCTTCTTGTGTTTATTTCATAATGTTAGATTTCATCACCAACTACTGACTTTGAAATAAGAAGGTTTGTTTTCTTGGTTTGATTTCTAGATTTTATTAGTGAGTTTTGTTTGTTTCTCTAGTTGTCCATAGATTTTTTTCACTCTTTATTTGGTGTGACCAACATTGGACTTCGTCATTCACGTAGGATGAAAGGGTTACCTCCAGAATATCCAAAAGGTTACCTCCCTTTTCTTCCTAACTCACAAGAGGGCTCTCCTGAAGGAACAGTCACTAAAGAAGTAGAATTTGAGATTTCCAGTTCGAATTATTTAGAGGGATTCAGAATTCGTAATTATTTAGAGGGATTCAGACTTCCCGTAAATCCGTTATTGACTGTTATAAAAAATCCACATTTACTCTGGATGAAGTCATTCATAGAACTTGTTGCTGATGAGAATAGTTAAGTACCTACTCGACCTAACACAAAGTCTGGAGTGGATGATCCACTTTTTCAAAGTGAATCATTTAGAACCCTGGTTCACACTACCAAAAATTTTAATCCTAGCTAGGGATATGATTGTAAATTCTAACCTTGTACAATATCTACTAAAGAATGATATTCAGAAAAGAACAGAAAATATACAATGGCGAATACAAACATTACACAGAGATTTTTCACCTGGAAACCTAAACCGGGAAAACCAGCATATATTATATTCATACATTGTGTTAC
>JASDQU010375370.1:0-11406 GCA_032191745.1 Picea mariana
ACAGAGACAGATTTTCACGAGGAAACCCATAAAGGGAGAAAACCTCTTCTTCTTCGAAATGATAGGCAGTCTTTTAAGTTTTGTACATCATCTATAATTGAGCACCAACTCAATGTGAGGCTGCTACCTCTGTTTTACAAGCTGCAACTTGTTTGAGAGCACCAACTCTCTCGTTTCTCTAGCACCCACTAGAGGGAAGCACCAACTCCCTTAATGTTCCAACACCAACTGGATGGAAGCACCAACCTCCAATTACACAGGCTCCAACCTGTATAACAGAGAACACTTGTTCTCCCTTGCACCACCCTACCACCCTGGTTTCTCTGGCTGCAACCAGATGGAAGCTACAACTTCCTGTGTTCAAGCTCTCACTTGAACCTCTGAAGACAACAGTCCTCCCGAGAACCTCCCAACCTCCCTAGTATATGAATGAATAAATAAACAGTCAACTACATAGATAAATCAATTCTTACCAATCTTTCTTTGTTCTGTAAATCTGGTCTTCTTCTAACTGTTCTACAATTCTTCTCTTCCTCTGTCTGTTCAGTAGGTATGCTCTGCATCAACTTGTTCTGTCATTATTCTCTGCTTCAAGTTTTCTTCATCATCTGTTACTCTTCTCTGAGTTTCATCTCACATTGTGCTTATTCTCAATCTCACACTGCACATTCTATGATTTTCCCTTTCTTACAGTTTCATTCATTTTTTCATACAGAACAACCACACACACATAGTCTATCTCATTTTCTTTTATACACACATCCACGGCGGTTCCACTTCGCATTTCTTTCGGAAAAAGAAAGAGAATTGTCCGAGCAACTGAAATGCCAATAGATTTGCAATCATGAGTCCGTTTCGTTAACAGATTCGTAACTGAGGAGTTAAATGTGAGAGAGAACAGTAACCCTCCAATCTTTGTTTAAATTCACCTGCACCGTTGGATTGGCTTCATGAGATCTTGCATTCATTTCGGCATTTCTGTGGCCAAGCTTAGAACCCCTAGCTTCTACCTCCATCTTCCATCGATGTGATCAATGGCTATGACCACGTGCTTATGCATAAATCACTTTTGCGATTTCTCATTTCGTGAATTTCAACACTACGCTCTGTTGACCCCAAGTCAGCAAAATTTCGATCACTTGCCACAAGTCCTATGATTCGATGGTCCAGATCTGATTTTGATTCAACGGCTGCGATTGAATCGCGATTTTGCATATCGCGATTTCGACATTCTTGTTGCATTGTTTTCTTTGCCTCTCCATGTCGCGATTCGCGAAACTCCAATATGGAGTTAGATCAACAGTCCAGATCTGATCTTGATTTAACGACTGAGATTGAATCGTGATTTTGCATATTGCGATTTTGACATTCTTGTTGCATTGTTTTCTTTACCTCTCCATGTTGTGATTCGCGAAACTCCGATATGGAGTTAGATCAATAGTCCATATATGATCTTGATTTAATGACTGAGATTGAATCGCGATTCTGCATATCGTGATTTCGACATTCTTGATGTTTAGTGTTTTTGTCACTTCAAAGTCCCGATCCACAAAACTCCGTAATGGAGTCGGATCAACGGTCCAGATCACATCTTGATCTGACGGCTTAGATTAAATCGCGATTTTGCATATCGTGATTTTGAGATTCCTGTGGTTGATATTACTTGACATCTCCAACTCTCGATCCCCGAAACTTCGACATGGACTGGAATCAACGGTCCATATTCAACCTTGATCTGACGGCTCAGATTAAATCGTTATTTTGCATGTCACGATTTCGAGATTCCTGTGGTTGATATTACTTGACATCTCCAACTCTCGATCCCTGAAACTCCGACATGGACTGGAATCAACGGTCCAGATTCAACCTTGATCTGATGGCTCAGATTAAATCGTGATTTCGCAGATCGTGATTTTGAGATTCCCGTGGTTGATATTACTTGACATCTCCAACTCTCGATCCCTGAAACTTCGACATGGACTGGAATCAACGGTCCAAATTCAAGCTTGATCTGACGGCTTAGATTAAATCACGATTTCAAGAGGTTAGGGAACCCTGTTCCTTTGACTCTCCAGTCAGTGAAATGACGATCTATCCCCACATTTCCTACTCGTAAATGGACGGTCATCCTTCTTTTGAAAATTTGTACACCCGCTTCTCCTTGTTGTACTTTAAAAAACGTGCAGGTTCTCCTTGATCCAACGATGGTCGGGTCCTGCGCTTGGATATAACGTCTGAGATCTGTCCTCCTCTTCAACGCTCTTCTTGTCTACATTTAGATCTGAAGGCCCACGTTCTTTCGAGAATTTTGAATGAGATCCAACGATCAGAAATGCTTCTCAAACTTTATGGGCCTTTGATCATCCGATCAATGTTGTGTTTCCTTCGATCATTCGATCTTCCTAAACTTATCTTCTGTTTGCTTGTCGGTTACAAACTTCCTGTACTCATTCCATCTTCATTGTTGTACTTGCCATCAATGACAAGCATTCGTTGTCTGTTAAATATTTGTCATTTGTTGTCTTTAAATATTTGCCAACAAATACCATTCTTTTTAACAGTGATAGGCACTGGTGTTGTCATAGTATAACTTCGTTGCAATTCAATTATTAAATGATTAAAATACAAAATCAAGCACGACATTTGAGTTTGTATTTGATGATTGGAATGATTACTGGGCAGTGGTTGATTTTGATGCTGAACGGAGTGGAAATAGTTTATTGTTTATGGATTTGGGAATTTTTTGGAAATATTAAATGGATAAATGAGAGGAGAAGAGCTCCCCTACAGGTTGTTGTGGAATGCATACTGTCTTGTTTTGATGATACTATGTTAAATATTTGATTACAATAGTGAGCAAGTTAAATGTTAAGAGTTGTTTGGACAGTACACAGTAATTGTTTGGCTCTCAGTGGTCATTTGGTTGGTGTGTTTCCTTTTTCAAAATGGTTTTATGGATCACTGAATTAATTTTATGAACAATAATCGCTCTCCTTCCCTACCATTATTTCGCTTTCCACTAATTACAACCCCCTTGCCTTCCCACATTCATTTTTCACTCCATGTTCTAAAATTAATTACAATCAAGAAAAATTATGTATTGAAGTAGTTTAAAGTCGTTGGATTGCAATGGTGTTCTTTTTGGTTGCATTACAGTTGATTGTTGTGGTCTTTGAGAAGTAACAGTGTTTCTTTCCCGCTCATTTTATCATGTTTTTTCTTAATACAAGCCCCTCGCATATCCCAGGACCTTTTGTTCACCCCCTGCTCATTGACGACAATTAAACATTTTTTATGGATTGGATTGCATGAACTTGATATGTTGCTGAGCCAAAATATATTTCATATTTTTAAAGAGTTATCATGTATGGTTGTTTAAAAGACTATTTTCTAATCCATCATGCATGCAGGATGGATTTTTTTTATCTGAGGTAGCCATGGCAGAGGCAACCGAGGGAGACATAATTGGAATGGAGGCCCTCCATACACTTTGATGCTGACTCACAAGAGCTAGGCCAGTTGTTTCAGGCCAGATTTTTCGATTGAATTGGGCAAGGAATGGTCCAACCTAGGCCTGAAAGGCCTCCTTTTCAAGCTCCACAAGCCCATGGTATTCCTATGCCCTCTCATGTCTCATTGCAACCCAAGGTTCCCGAAAATGACGGATGACAAGAGATTGTCCACCCGAGAGTCTCCCAACATCGTGGCTGGCCCAACTTTTCCCTACCTGCTCCCCCGACTATTAACCCCATTGTCCAAGTTGCACCTGTTCACTCACTAGTTCAGTCCTCTCATGCTAGAAAAATGTTTAAAATCGAGGCCCACCATGCCCTTGACAAAGGAAAAGCCATTGCTTCCCCTTCCTCATCCTCCAATGGATCTGATAAATCTATGTCTTCCCGGATGCATTTGACGGATGATAGTTCTCACATGATCAGTGAAATTAGGCCTAAAGTCTGAACGCAGCCAAAGGAAAACATAGAAAAATCAAAGGGTGACAACAACAATCAAGGAAAGATTGCATCTCAGAGTGGGAAATATGGCTTTTGATTTTTTTTATTTTATCTATTGTCGATGACAGGTGACTTTAGAAATTTTTGGACAACATATTTTATTTTTTTATATATAAGTAATGCATTTTTTAAAATAATCTTAAATATCAATGAGCTAAATTGTCAAATGTTAATGTGATGAGGGGAGTCACAAGGAGGGGTGTTTTTCTTAACTAACTAGTCATGTTATGATTGTTATGATCTAAAGGGAGTCACAAGGGGTCCCACCTACTAGTTATTATTTATTTAAAACCCTTATTATGATTTATTACTTTTTCCCCCTTAACTAAAAAGTCGGTTGAGTTTTAGTTAACTTAACTACTGAGTTGGTTCAACTACTCCAACCAATTCTAATTTGCTTAAAGGAAAAAGAAAAGGGAGGAACAAGAGGAGGATAGAAGGAAAAGCATACTAAGGTTTGCTCTTTGAGTTTATGTTGAGATAGTTCAGTTTTCATTCATTCCTTAATTTATCACAAGCCTAATTCTCTTTTATGATAACAGGGTCTTATTGTAGACAACAATATTCAAGGCTGAATTACATCATTCAGACACTTGTTTTTCAAAGGTGTTGATCTATCTTTGATAGTCTGTGTAGACTTGTCTGTTTGTGACTTAGTTTTCATGACTGACAAAGGCTATTGTGCAAAGTCGAGTGGGCAGCAATCTGTGGCAAGTTGATCTAGCTTTTAGAGTTCATCTTTTATTTTCTGTCAGAGGTCCTTTTGTATGTTCCATCAGGGATGTCTAAGTTTGACTTTGGTCTGAAATTTATGTATGATATTTTGTAAAGAAAATGACTCTTTAGTGAATTGGAATGAAATAAAGGGTTGCTTTATGTCTCATCTATCTTGATTATCATCTTGGTCTCTTACTATTGTCTTTACACTTGTTTTCAGGAACTATTATATCCAGATAATCATATTAAAATGAATTTTCCAGCAAGCTTTTAATTGTGAAAAGACTAGCCTAAGCACTTGTAATTGATACTTGTGAGTTAGGATTTTACTTTTTGATGGCTATAAACCTAGGGTGACATTCCTGACTATTTTTCTTTAGCCAAGCAGAAACTGAAAATGCTTGAGTAAGATCATTTCATATATTTTCCTCAACAAAGTGGAGGCTAAATATTAGTCTTGAAAAATAGTTGGACTTGAAATACTCTCTGTTGCAATATCCCCTCAATAGTATCTAGCTACTTTTATTTCCCTTCTACATTCCTCTATCTCTTGTGCCAATAACATGGATTTTGAAAGAGTGGTCCCAAGCACAATTAAACAACAAATTTCCTCTCTAGTATTACTCGAATGCTTCTTAGTGTGCAACTTGTTTCAAATTTGGGAACTGGCATAGTTTCTTAATTTATTGTTTCATCTAAGTTAATGTTCTTTCAGTTATTGTTTTTATGCTACCATATTATGATCAGGAGCTTTAATGTCTTGTTGATTGTAACATACAAGTAGCTAATGTTTAGAAATTTTAAAATAAGTATTTTTGGTTTAGCTAGCTATATTTTTTGCCCTTAAATTTTAACATGTTACAATAGATTATCTTAAAAATTACCTTCTACGATTTACAGAGATATAGATTATCTTCTACATGTTACATTTTTTTCATATTTAAATATTTTCATGTTCAGGTTTTGGTTAATTCTTAACCTATTCCCCAATTAATTAAAATTTCGTTTATTTACATGTTTTGTGTTTTAGGAGGTGGACAGGGTCGAATTTGGCCCTGTCCATGTATACGTACATGCTCAAAATCGGGCCTATCCCTATACATGGACATGAACAAATTTGGGCTTTTACATGGACAGGGCCGAATTCGGGCATGTCCCTATACAGGGATAGGGTCAAATTTAGCCCTGTCCATGTACAGGTACATACCTCAACATTGACAAACCTCCGATCATTTTTAAGTGTTATACAAATTCTCACAATCACTCACCTAACAATTGAGTTTGATAAAGAGTGGAAAATAACACAATACATGCAAGATCTTGTACTAATTACTTGAAAGACTTCAAAATGATTCTCTTACTTTCATTTTTCTATGGATTTGTCTGTAAAAAATTTAGAAACCACTCATATAGTTAATTGTTTTGTGGGTTTTTGGTTTTTGGTTTATTGTGTTTCTTGGTTAAGTACCAAGTCGAGATAATGTGTGACCCTCTTCTCTTCCGGGATGGTCCATGAGACCTAGGAGAATTTCAAAAGGGCATGATCACATCTGGTCTTCCTCGTATGTTGGGATTATAAAAGATTATAAGTTATATCATGGAAATCACGTGGACATTTTTCCATTAAAGAAGAACTTACCTTGTTGACTTTGTCTTGAAACCCCCCTTGATTGAGTTACGCTGCCCTTAATTATTTTGTGGGTTTTTGGTTTTGCTCTTTGCTTCTTCCTACAGAAAGTTATTCACCTTGACTTATTTTTTCTTGTTGATTTTTATGATTTAACAATTAATATTTTATGTTATAAAATATTATTTGTTTAAATTATTTAATTATTTAATTGAGTGGCTATGACCCCTCTAGGATAGTTCTTCTTGGTTTATTAAGCCATCATGGGCTTATCTCTCCAACCTCTTGTTGACACTGACCCCTAAGGGTCTTTTCCATCTTGTCATAGGTCTCTTCTTGGTTGTTGTTTGGGGTTTCTGGTTCTCCTTGCTGGTGTCACCCTCCTCATTTTTTTTCCGGTGTCACCCTCCTCGTCTCCTTGTTAATTCCACTCTATGTATATTTCGGTTGTCCTCTTTTATTGCTGGTGCAACCTCTATATGTTTTTGGTTAGTCTTTTGATATTTTACCCTAAAAACTCTTCTTGGCAATTTGTTCCAAGTGTCATGATGAGATCTTCCCTAAGGGTTTGATCAATGATCCCTTGAAGCTTTTTGTGAGTATATATCTAAGAGGATAGAAACAACATATCAAGTAATATTTTTTCTTGTTTTAGTTAAGTAAATGTTTTGTCGGTAATTGTTTTTAGGCTACCTGTTTATGGATCTAAATTTTCAATGTCTTATTGACTGTAACATACAAGTAGGTAATGTTTAGAAATTAAAATAAATGTTTCTTTTTTAGCTAGCTAAATTTTTTGCCCTTAAATTTTAACATGTTACGCGTAGATTATCTTAAAAATGACCTTCTACAATTTACACAGATACAGATTATCTTCTACACGTTACATTTTTTTTTATATTTAAATATTTTCATGTTCATTATATATAGCAAGTAAAAAATATAGTTGTTCTAGTTTTTTCAATATATGTCTTTGATTCTTTGAAGTTGTTATAAATACTTAAATGCCTTCAAGCTATTTTATAAATTATATTTCCATTTTATGCTTCTATAACTTATGAACTTTCATATTCAAGATGCCCAAGAGTTTACTATTCGGGGAAACCATGTCTCGCATCATAGGATGGAGCTTCTCGTTCGAAGAGAATTGATATTTCTTGAATACAGGAAAGACTTGAAACTAATTGTATCATCATAGTGAGAAATCTAGTCTACTTCATCTTCAGGCAAGTTCTAAACTGCAACACATATCAGACCAACTTATACAAAAGCAAGCTCGATAGAGTGAAATTGCTGCAATTTATGTGCAAGTTGTTGATTCATCCACACTGTGGGTTTGATGGGTGTATATGTGTTTGTTGAAAGCATGACAATATTTGGATATATTGTTTTCTATTCATCATGGCAGAGAATGATTTAATGGTGTTGTCGAAAATGTATTGAAATTAAAATTTAGCCCAACATATTGAGCCTAGACAACTCAATATGAAGTGTAATGGTTTTGTTAGAATTTTCTACTCTAGCAAATCATAGGGGAAAGCCAAGACAATGATTGGACAGTGACATTGAAGATTCAGAGATTAAAGACATGGATAAAAACTCCAAATATGTGAACAATTGTAGAAGAAAAATAAAGTATATGAATTGATGTCATATGTATCATAATATCTTCTTGTATGCCTGTGTGGCAATACAATTGATATAAAAGTCATTCCTAAGTCTGGTTGGTAAAGTGTGTTGTAGCTTGAAGGGATTTGTAATTGCATGTTTTGTTTCCTCTAAATGTTCCTTGATGAAATATTGTTTGAAGAATGATGTGCTACAAGTCCTCATTGGCACGTTCAAAGAATGTAAGCTTGACTTGGATACATCCCATATCCAAACTATTTTCCTAAATAACTAGAAAGCACTGTGGTTGGGTACCTAGGTGTATCAGTGTATGGAAATATGTCCATAGGATGGATAGTTTCTCGGTATTTACAATCAGGTCGATGGAGTACAATAGGTTCCCAGTCAATTTGTGTGGTATCGATGGTAGGGTTGGTTCCTAGTCAATCTGTGTGGTACCAATTATAGGGTTGGTTCCCAACTAGTACGTGTTCAAGATAATAGTTCCACAAGTGAATTGAGGAGAATGGACTTTTGGTTCTAAGGTGGAAGTGAGTTGTTTTTTCTTGCTAGAGAAACCAAGGATTGATAACAAACTTATTTTTGAAGTGGAATAGTGAGATTGCAACATGAAGGTGTTGTTCTGGATGCGATAGAGAGATCTTTTTGGATTTTGGTCCAAGGGAAGATGATGATAGTTCTTGTGGTTGTGGTGAATATTGGATAATGGTACAAATAAGGTAAATTTTATATGAGTTGTGTTCAATAAAACTAGACTTGACCATATGTAAATTTGAATTACACTTTGTGTTTATAGCAAGTTTATTATGTCATGTTTTGATCAGATGTATTGATCCTTGAAAAGTTTAATCTTGTACCTATTGTCTCCATGAGATGGAGTTTGTTAATTGTATGTACATGCATATATGTAACATGTAAAAGGAATATCACTATAATACCTGGATAGGCATGCATACCCCTATGCCATGTGTCCATGATGATTTGATTAACTTGTTCGGTATAGTACAAAAACCTATGTTATAGAGTTGGTGAACACTTGGAGGAGTGGGCCATGTGTTGGTTGGATGCTCTCTGAGTGGACCATGTTGGTTGTAGAATCTAGGAGGTATCTAGAAGCCATAAGTTTTACATTCAAAGGGAGTTCATCCAAAGGTTGAATGAACCATGTACATGAAGGACATCCTATTAGACTGGCGGTTGTAGTGGTTAGCTACTCATGCATTCTAGTGGAAGGTTGCTCCTTCATATGGACTTTTACAATTTGGTAATGTCTACATCATCAAGGTACAAGGTGAAAGTGCCAAGATGGACCATATATAGACTGTGATGATCAGGAGGTTCTTCAATTCATGTTGGAGCATTTATTGTAGAGAACTAGATGATTATGAAGATCTGACCTGGGAAAGATTAAGACAAGTAGTCATTAAGGGGGAGTGTTGGAATTATTAACTCCTACTTGTCTTATGTGCGATCATGTTTGTGTTTGTTATGATTATTGGTCATTATTGGATAGAATTAGTTTCTATGGAAAGAGTCTATTTTCAAGTTTTTAGGAGGCTATCAGATCTAGTTGGATTTGAGAGATTCTCTCCAACTAGTTAGCTCCTAGATTGGTGTGTGGTTGAGATATTCTTTCAAATGGTTGAGCAAGATAGTGTGTCTATATTAAGACAATATTCATGAATTTATATGTGCACTATTAAATTGATTTAATAGAGCACTCAACACAATTTTGGTATGTAATAATGTCTACTCTCCCATTTCCTTACAGTTTGATCACAACCACTATGAAAATAAAGGAGACAATGTGGAAGAAGTCTCCTAGCACTATAGAATGGATGGTCTATTTGCCTCTAAGAATACACCCAACAAGGTGAGTATTATTCTGGTCATATCCCTATTTACAAAAAATGTGGTGGGGGACTTTTGTTTCCACAAACAATCAAGAAATGAAACTTGATGAAAAATGCCAATTTTAATGATTGTTTTCAATTTTCAAGCATCGAAACCCATTTTTCAGGAAACGATGTTGAATCGGGATTGTTTCTCAAATAATTACTTTGTTTCAGTGGCATTGAATATTTGGACAATGTTTAGCATCTCGAATCATGCATTGAATTGTTGGGTAAAGTTGATGCATTAAATAGTTGGGCAATGTTTTTATCAGGTTTTTCTTTGGATGATGCCATCTTTGAATTCATGGGTAATCACCAATTGAATCAAATCCTTTGTTGGTTTGAAAGAGGAGGGAATTATTTCGTAGATGGTGTTGACTTGGAAGTAATGATAAGAAATATGCACTACATCATAGACTAATAAATATTGTATAGGTTGGGATATATATTATTGGATCTAAATGATTTTAAATCCAATGGTGTATATCCTAGGTTGTACAATGTCTATTAATTCATTTTGGGGTGTGTTACGAGGGAAAAAATCTCTATGGAGAAGGATAAACCACAACAGACAGGTATGACTACAGAAATCAACTCAATTCCATTGTATGCTATATCAACCAATGTGCAAGATAAGAAAGAGGCCTACCTCGATCCGACGTTCGATGATGTTCCACCATTGAGCACTTCGGCCCAAAGCTTTATACCTGCAATAAGTTCTTAACAAACAAGCAAGGAAAGTATATAGTGATAATGCAAAGGGGTTAGCACATTAGATAGCATAATCCATTAATAAAAATTACAAACATGCCCATGGAAAATAATCATATATTTGCACGATACCAATAGGAAGGGAAAGGAGTATTTCTATTAATAATTGATTAGCAGAAGTGACAACATTACAAACTTCTTTGTCGGCACGGTTCGAAACCAAGGAACCAAGTTCCTTCCAACTGAGCCTCCACCACTTGAATCCTCCACCAAAGGCAAGCTCAAAGGAGAGAGACAATGAGGTTCTCTCAACAATAGGGAAAGAGCTTGGGGGCAGAAAACTGTGTTCAGACTTGAGGGACAAAGGGATGCAGACTCAATATGAAGTAATTTCTCCATAGTAACTTTGCTCTCAAAGTTGAATGCTTTCTCCTTCTTTTCCATAGCTTGGAATTGCGCTCTTATAGCCTTCAAAATGCAACCGAAGGGTCGAGTCGGAACATTTCCAGTATATGGAAGGCCAAAGATCAAAGATATCATGTCGTGACATGGAAACCTGACTCCATTTTTGTATTTTCTAGCACAAATCCCGATGTACATGGGCTATAGTGGAGTAGTCTGCGTATACACTTGTTGTATACATGATAGGGCGTGTATATGTGGAAAAATGTGTATTTTTAGCTCTAGATTCATCAAAAATAGATGATAAGCCTGGATAGGGAAATGGAATAAGTCCCTCTATGCAAGATAGCAATGGTGAGGCAAATCTTGCTATAACAGGGTGCATATTTTTTATCGGAAACTGTTGGAAGAT
>JASDQU010375374.1:0-11406 GCA_032191745.1 Picea mariana
GGACCTCTTCCTCACTAGTGAGGAGGATAGTTCAATCTGTCGAAGTTCTTGGGTTGTGATATGGTCCTGCCTTTGGTGGGGCAGGTTGCATCTCCTGTTGGGTGTTCATCACCCCTTGATGTGGTATGGGGTTTTGAAACACGGTCGGGGGTGGGTGTTGCACATATTGTTGTGGGGCTTGCTGGGGGGCAGGTGAGGCTAGCAGATGTGGTCCATTACCAGATTCTTTCATCCATCTGAAGTCTGGGATTTGGGAACAATGGTGAGTATAATGGCCATACTCACCGCAAAGTGCACAAGGGAAGTTTGTTTGAATATTGTTGTTGTTCTTTCCTTGGTGTTTATTGTTATTGGCCCCTTGAGGGTTTTGGTTCCCCTAGTTCTAGTTGCCCCCTGCAGGTTGGTTCTGCTGGGGTTGGTTCTGGTTTCCTCCTAGTCCAAGATTATTATTGTTTCAAATTTTCCCTTTCTTTTTGGAATTGTTCGACTAATGGGATGGATTAGCTGTATTCAATTGTTCAAAATTTTGGTATTACTGAATGGGAAATGGTTGAACAAAGTTAACCCCAACATGTGGTTGTCCTTCTGGTGAAGGAATAGGCCGGGGGGGACCAGGAAATGGAAAGTATTGATTATGTTGTGGTAACAATCTATAAGATGCATAGGAAGGCATGGTGGTTTCACTAGTGCTTAGGGTATAAGCAGAGTGGAGGGGGTACCAGAATTAGGTTGAGCTATGAGGCATATTGTGGGTGTTGGCAGTGGTCTACTGGTGGGTGGAATAAAGGTCAACATGTATGGTTGTGGATAAGGAGGAGGATTATAATAAGGGGGTCCACCGTATGTAGGTAGATATTGACGGGTTCCATACATTGGTAGTTGTTGGGGATGTGAATTGTGGTGTGTAGTGGTACCAATCAATTCATTCGCTGAGTGAGACATCTGAGGTTTGTTCTGGATGAATGGAACGGGTCTCAGGGTGTCGGGTAGTACTGTATACAAGTACCCTGACTATGACTAAATGATTTCAAACTGTTGATGGATTCTTCTTCAGACTGGGGGAAGGTGGCAGCCACATCTTTCGCAAGGAGGGAAACAAGTGATTTGAGGAACCAATTGAGACATTGTTGTGAAGTATCTTCATCTTTGTAGAGACTACGCCACTGACGCCATTCGTGAATGTGGTCAGTGACGTGCATGGCAGAGTTTTTTTTAAATTTTGAGGGTATTTCAAGCCCATTGTCATGATGAATTGGTAGTTCAAATAAGGTCAAGAATTCTTTGGCCAAGGAATCAAAGGTCACATGGGACCCATATTTTTCTTCTATATACCACTTAGCTGATGGGCCAGTGAGTGTACGTTGAAATAACCTCAATTGGATGGAATCATCCATGATGTTGTTTGAAGATCACCATAAGTGAAAGGTCATGATATGGTTGGCAAGATCGTCTCTTGGTTTTCCTTCAAACTTGGGGATGTCTGAAGGCAGTTTGGTAGGCATTGCTAGCCATGTGGGGTTGTGAAATATAGGATCATTAGTGAGTTTAGTCAGATCGGGTATGTTGAGGGAAGCCAAGTATGGCATCTGAGGTGGTGGTGGAGTATTATTTTCATCCATAGTGTGAGTGTTTTGCGTACCTGACCCTTGAGGGGGACTAGGTGGGTTTGTACTTCCCCCTTGAGAAGAAGTTGCCCCCCTGCTTCCGTGGAAAGGAGAGTGTGGGAATGTTTGACCTTGGGAATTGGACCCAAGCAGATTCAAACCAAGAAAAGATGATCCTAAGATAGTAGCACGCATAGGGGTGTGGGGAATTATGGTCGATGAGTTGGCAAGACTAGGAACTCCCCCTAGAATGGGAGGGAGATTTAGCAAGCATCTAGAATGACAGGGGTTCTGTGGGTCCCCTATGATGTCTGACTAGCAAGGTGGATGTGTGAAAATGGCGATGAGAGCAATTAATGAACAAGATACTTTGTATAACTTAGACCTTCACAATATATCTCACAATCGTATGTAATCACAAGAACATCATACATAAATCAATTGATAAAGAAGCATACATGTGGGTAGGTGGATTTTGTCCACATGGGAGAAAAAAGAAAACAAATTCTCGTGTCCTAAAATACGTAACGTCCTTCCTCTCAAACAACACTGGACCTTCCAATAGCACTCAATAGTGGGGTATGAAGCCACCAGAAGAGGAACTAGTGAAGGATGAAGTAATCAGTTATAATGAGGGGTAGACGGTGCATATCCGAAAAGAGTTGGTGATATTTCCCAATAGCCACACAAAATCCAACCAAGGTGCAATTGCATCCCACAATTGTTGCCTAGGTAGATGCCCTAAAATTTGGTCACTAGGTACCTCGGTCAAAGTGAGGCATTTAGATTTTTGGCCTAAGAAATGGGTCACAGGCTAGATCCCGTCCAAGAGGTGGGTGCCTCAAGGGGGGATGGACAGAACAACCAGACCTCGGTCTTCAACCCTTCACGGGTATCTCCCTGCCTTATGGTGTTAGGAACACTTGACTTGGAGGATTTAAAGTTCCCTATTTGACAACTTCTATTGTTTGAAGATGTGAGAACCAGATAATGGGAAGTTATTTGGATGCCTATCCCCAAAATCCTACCTAGACTAAAAAATTTCTTTTGGCACCTCCTGTGGAGGAAAACTTGGTGATTTTTTTACAAAAAATTTAGGTGTGGTTGTTTGAGAGATTGGGGGTGTGAGCCAATATCATTGAAATTAAGTGGGATTGGAGAGTTTCATCAAGAAAAGGGTGGGGTGTTTCAAAATCCCTTTGGAGGAAACTTACTTTAACCTCCATGTTTCGAGATGAAATTGAGTGAGTAGTGAATTTGTATGTGAATCAAGTGAAAGTGTGCCAATATTTTTAATATTTTAGATGTCATCTTGTTGCATGTGGACTTCGCTTGGTCATTACAATTCTTTACTACCTAATTAACTAAATGTCATTGGTACAACCTTGTGGAATTTTAAAGTCCCTAGGAAACTAGCATGTGGACATGTGGGTCCTTACTATTCCTTTAACTCTCTAATGTGATTTAATCTAAGAAAGCTTTGAAACTATCCTATATTGTGGACATGTAGGCATGTATGGGCCCATTACAAAACCTTAAAACTTCCCTAGTGATTTAATCTAAGAAAGTAAATTTCAACACTATCCTATCTTTGTAGCATGTGGGCATGTATGGGCCCATCACAATCTTAAGATGTGTTTGAAAAAATAAACTAAGAGGAGTCCCGAGGGAGCTGTTGTCTTCTCTTAAAGATTTTGTCTTTTTTAAGGGAGATGAAATTTTCCTTCAACCTCTTTCTGATTCTCAAGATCGCTTTGGGGCACAAGACAAGAGCATACTCAACGATTGATATCCGATTTCTATTCCAAATGTAAGTTTTATATGTGATGTAGAATGATTCCAGCCTAAAATTTAATCAAAGCAAGCCATACATGTGGCAACATGAAAGAAAAAGAGGAAACATAATGATTTTTAATTCACTAAGTGCCTACGTTTTGACTATTCCCTTTATATGGAGAGGGAATGTAAGTGTGGTGCAGATTACAATATGCATGGAATCAACTTTAAGAAGGCTATGGACCTTCCACGGATCACAAAAAGATTACAATGTGTGTTTTTCTGCACAGGTGCGTGAGCCTCAGAATAGACAGAGGCGCTCTGAGTGCCAATGCACGAATTGAAAGTGATTTATGGGCATAGGTGCACAGAAGGCACTGAGCGATATAGTGGTTTTGGCGCACGTGCACTGAAGACGTGCCTGTGGGTTAAAACATGCACGCACTGTCTGTTACACGGTTGTGAAGAGAATTTTGGATGAAATTCTCTCTACTTAGCTTTGAACTTGGCCTTTTGTAGGTCGGCTTGGGTCGGTTATGATCCCTGCAAGTTAAAGAAACAAAAAGAAGAGCTAAAATAACCCAAATGGGGTGGGAAATTGATATCTTTCCCCAATGGAGTTTCTAATCTATTGCACCTCTTTTTTCACCTAAATGACCAAAATAATGGGGCTTACAAGCCCAGTTGGGTCAGCTAGGAAAGACAACAATAAAGGAAAGGGTTAGAAAGATAAAGCATAAAAGATAAGAAAGTAATTAAACTAAGAATGATAAAAACAATTAAACTATAGTGCGTAAGAACATAAGAACAAGGAACAAACAAGACTCATGCCACCAATGGAAAGGATTGTATTAGTGGAAATAAAACACCGAAGAGAAAGGGATACTTTGGGTCCCCTTTTCCTCCAAGGGAGGGATGTTGGACCCCCAAATATTAAAATCTTCTTACAAATGAGGAACTAGAATGAAATGGTGAAGAGAATCCAAAGCACATTCATTCTAGAGGTGATATGAATGGCTAAGTGCAGTGGTGCTAACATACTCTTGATGAGGAAAGAGGATCCTCCAAGAGAATATCAACAACATAACAATACAAATGAATTCCTTGAAAATGTAGTGCACCCATGGCTTCCTTTTATATCATAACTTTGAGGGATTATTCAACCAACTTTTAGTGTGAACAAGGGGCCATTTAGGGCACCCTTAGGTCTTTGACTAGCCAACTAGCCAGATTCAGCCAAGATTTGGATGTCAAATCAACTTGGAAGTTGAACCAGAAGTGGGTGGGAGGCCAACCAATATCATAAATGTGATGTTTTGAGGGATGCACAGTTTTTTTCATCCACATTCGCGCATCGTGCACATGTGCACTTTTTCCTGCGTTTCTGAATGGCGCATGTGCATGCAATCCCTGTGTAGTCTTAGCGCGTGCTGATTTTATTGTTGATTGTATAGTTTTGGGCCTTTTGGAAATGAATTTTTAGTCCATGGGTGAACTGATACCTATTTGGAGATGTTGGATTCCTGTAACCATTTGCGGACGAATTCTTAGTGATAACACTCCTACCTACGTGGAAATTTTGTGGGGTTGATTCCTTAGGTTTATCGGGCGGGTTGTTATCTACATGGAACCCAAGGAGAGTTGATTTATCTTCTTTTATGACTCCTATAGGGATTTTAGTAGATGGTTTGGTAAAGGATCTAAAGAAAAGGATGAAGTTGATTAATTACTATGGCCCTTATGGAGACATACAAGATTTATGGTTTAAGATAAAGAGGGATGGGATACTTAAAGATCACAACTTAATTTTGGGAGGCGATTTCAATTTTACCATTTCAAATAGAGAAGTGTGGGGCTCCCACTCTATCTCTGATCCAATGCATACATTTTTCAGTCAATTGATTCAAGATGAAGGTCTAGTTGATGTTGAACCAGTAAAGTTTCTTCCTACCTCGAGGAATGGAAGAGGTGATCATGATTACATTGCTAAGATATTGGATCATTTTTTAATAAATGATGAACTAGCCCTGTCAAGAATTTGATACAGATCTTGGGTGATTAATATTGAGATATTTGATCATATGCCATTGATTCTAGATTTAGAACAAGAGAAGGAAAAGTACAATTATCGTTTTAAATTCAATTTTGTCTAGTTGGATGAACTAGAATTTGTAAAATTAGTGAGATCGACTTGGAATGAGCTCTTGGAGATAGAGAATTTAAATCCTATGGAATCTCTTGCTCAAAAACTCAAACTTCTTAAGTCATTGGTTTTTAAGTGGGAAATAATTAAAAAACTTTTGGCAAAGGAGGAATTGATGCAACTAGAAATTGACTTAGACACCCTATATTCTGACTTTCCCAAGGGATTTGAGAAGGAGGACGAAAAACTATTGGTACTAAACAAAGAAAAGAGAAAATTGTTCATTTTAAAGTAGGATGAGAAAACTTGGCAACAAAAGAGTAGGATAAATTGGCCTTCATCGGGCGATAGGAACAACTTTTTTTTCCATGCATATGAAAATTCTAGAAACATGCCAATTCTATCCAGGATTTTACTAAGGAGGATAGATCCAAAGTATCAAGTCAACAGGCCCTACAAAAGGAAGCCATTAGTTATTTTAAAAACATCTTTAAGTCTCAGGAGAACCTCACTATCACAAATCAACTAGCAGTTGTTAGTGCTTATCCTAGGATTTTATCTAAGGAAGAGGTTCTTTGAATTGTTGATCCTATTACTTTACCTGAAATACTATCAACCCTTAAAGGTTTTGCTACCTCAAAAAGTCCTGGGATGGATGGTTGGACTGTAGAATTCTTTCTGCCTTTTTTTTTATCTTTTGGGCATTGAACTACTAGAGGTGGTTAAAGAGTCTAAATGAAAAGGTAGGGTTCAGGAGCCCTAAATGCTACCTTTCTATATCTTATTCCTAAAAGTGACAAGCCATAAAATTTTGAGGGGCTTAGACCAATTTCACTTTGTAATTTGGCTTACAAGATTATCTCAAAAATTATTGCACCCAGAATGAAATCCTCACTTTCAACATGTATATCAAAGGAACAATTTGGCTTTCTAGAGGGTAGACAAATATCAGATGCCATAGGACTGGCATAGGAAGCCTTACATAGTATACAGATAAAAAATAACAAAGATTTGGTCCTTAAACTGGATATGATAAAGGATTATGATAAGTTAGCTTTGGGTTTCTTAAGGTTAGTCTTACTTCAGAATGAATTGAGTCTAGAGGCAACAGATTGGATTATGGGGTGTGTATATACTGCAAATTTTGTTGTCTTAATCAATGGTATCCCTTCCAAATTTTTCAAAACTTCAACGGGATTGAGGCAAGGATGCCCTCTATGTCTATTACTGTTCCTACTTGTTGTAGAAAGATTGAGTAGAACCATTGAGAAGATGGTTGTAGAAAGGAAAATTGAAGGTGTTTTAGTGGAAAAAGGAATAAGAATTACACACTTAATTTTTGTGTACAATGTATTATTATTTGGGAACGAAACTCTCACATAATGGAAAGTTTTTAAGGAGGTACTTGATTTGTTCTAAAAGGCGCCGAGTATGTCCTTCAACCCACAAAAGTCTCTATTTCTGGAAGCAGGGTGGAGAGAGGAGGAGCTCCCAGTGTTGAAAGATATTTTTTCATTTGAAGTTAAACCAATAGATGTTGGATTTAAGTACGTGGGGTTCTTAATTAAACCAAACTGCTATACAGTGGCAGAATGGAGTTCTCTTGAGAAAACAATTGAAAAACGAATCTCAAATTGGAGTCATAGATGGCTTACTTTAGGGGGTAGAGTAACTCTTGTAAAATCAATACTAGAAAGAATACCTTTATACTAGATTTCAATGGCAAAGATCCCCAAAATCCTTCTAAATAAAATTAGAATAAGGATGTTTAGTTTTTTATGTACTAGGAAAAAAGTTAAAGAAGGTATGCACTTGGTAAACTGGAAAAGAATTGCTAAACCAAAGAAGGCAAGAGGGTGGGGTATAAAAAATATTTTCTCTTTTGGAAAATAATTTTCAGCCAAGAGCTTGTGGAGATGCCTTATGGTTCCTGGACTCTGGCATGAAGTGACATACAAGAAATATTTGAAAAAGAAAACTGTTGTTGAATGGTTTACGGAAGGCAGGAAAAATTGGGTTGGTATGTCAAATTGTTGGAGAGATTTAACATCCTCTTTATCCATCATGACTAATTGGCTTGTTTGGAAGCTTGGAAATGGGTGGGACATAATAATATGATAATATCCAATGATTGGGTCACAATCATATTACAAACTTTCAAATAATTTAATCAGTAATCTGCAGCCAAAAGGCATAAAATTTCTGGCACAAGTAGGTTCAATTGAATTGGAGGATCCAAATACATTATGATGGAAGAAGGAAGAGACTCTTGGACTAGATGGAGTGCAAAAAGAGGAATGGGATAAACATTTAAAGGGATTAGTTGGGTCTAGTTTTGAATTAAATGCAAAAAATGATACTTTAATATGGTCTTGGAATACCAAAGGAGGCCATGTAAATGCAAAACAAGCTTATGAAGTACAAATGCTGGAGGATATTGAGGGATGCCAATTGTTTTGGTACATTATACTTTGGAAGTGGTCGATATCATTTAAAGTTAAATTATTATGTTGGTTAATGTTTGAAAATAAAATTCTCACATGGGAAAATTTGAAAAAGAGAGGGATGATTGGACCTAGCAGATGTGTCATATGTGGTGATAAGGAAGAAACATTGAATCATTTGTTTTTTCAGTGCCACTTCACCAAAGATATATGAATTTTCATCATAAAGGAACTAAAACTAAAAAGGATTTCGGGTGGAGGACAACTTAAAGAGTGTTTCCAGATTTAGATAAAGAAGATGGAATACTGGAAAGAAGTTCCTTGTTATATTTGTTGGGAGATTTGGAAGCACAAGAACTTGGTTATATTTGAGGAACATCCACCTTCTATGGTCAAGGTATACAACAAAATTTCACAGGACTTGGGTGAAAACAAAAACATAAAATTTTCAGTCTATTAGGATTTGTAGGCCTCATTTGTTACACTGGAACCCGACACTGGGTTTTTTTGATGGTGCCTCACAATGTGAGGGCACAAAATGTGGTTCTAGAGCAATTTTAAAATGTCTAGAATTGGGTACTTTCAACCTTAAGATGAATTGTGGCATTGGAACCAATACCAGGGATGAACTTTTAACACTGTGGTGTATTTTATATTTTTCATATTTCAAAAAGGTTAAAATATTACATCTGGTAGGAGACGCGAAGATTATTATTGAATGGTTTTCTCATGAAAACATTCTACAAGTGATTTCTCTTCAACCCCGGATGACAAAAATTCGAGTGTTGAGCAGGAAGTTTCAACAATTAAAAGAACAACACATATATAGAGAATATAATAAGGAATTTGATCAGTTATCTCAGCAAACAATGCAGCTGGAAGAAGATGTGATATACCATGCAGTGGGTACAGGAATTCAAACAGAGAGCTTCGAAAGAATGTCAATAATATAATATATTTCTGTAGCAAAGTCGAAGGTTATGATTTTTTGTCATTTTGATTCCAAATATGTAAAAAAAGGTGGATCTTTATTTTGGACTGCATTTATACCTCCAGTGTATAGGGATGTACTAGGGAATTATATTGGCTACCAACAAATACAATTTTGTAAAATACTTGTTATATTCACTAATATAAGTACTTTTTTCTATATTGAAAAAAGGTAAGTGTCATATGGTGATTGTTCATTTATATTAAGTTTAATTTATTAATCATATAAAAAATATGATAATTAATTAACAACCTAGGTTAGATTTTTTTTTTCATTTTTATACATTAGGTTTATATTCATTTATATTAATTTTGATTTATTACTTATTAAAAAAATATAACTAATTAATTTATGGTAACACTTTGTTTTCATATTCCTTTATATTAATTTTGATTTATTAATTAAAAAAAAAAGAAAACTAATTAATTTATGTTAAACACTTTTTTTTAATGATTAAAAACATTGATGACAAACATTTTCAGCAATCTTTGTTATGATGATTATTATTGTTATAAATATTGTGGAATACATATTTCATATTAAAGAGCATTATATCACGACGATTATAAAGTTCTTTTCATATTATAATTTCATAGTATTATGAATATTACAAATTCTCTTACATATTATTTTTAGATTATGTACAATATTCTTTATAAATTTTAAGTCTTCTTTAAGTTAGTAATAGAAGAAAAATAGCTTTAGTTTTCCAATTTGTGGTTAATGGTTTCTTTATAATACATTAATTTTATATTATTCTTTAATTATAGTAGTTTTAAGGGGGTTGAGTTCTTAATGATCAACACTAGAGAATTTTCAATGTTTAACAATAAGGATTAATCCTAAGGATGAGACCCAATAAGACTCCCCTTGTTTGGTATGGAATAATCCTCTAAGTTAATGGTGTGACAATTATTCAATGGACTTTAACATTTTTCTTTTCCTTTTTCCTTTTTCTGATTTTATGTAATAACTACCTAACACAAATTATTCTAGCGGATTTAAAGAGATTTTCCTTGCATGATAATCTATAAGAGAAATAAATAAATGTAGATACAACCTATAATCCTTTTGGAAAAAAGTCCTCAATGAAATGATCTACACAATTCATATCATAAAGTTGAAAGAGATGAAAATCAAATACTCAGAAGTAATTCTATGAGCATTTCGACTAGAAACAAATGCAAAGAAATTTACCAAGGACAATAGTAATCCAGTTAATGATGTAAGATAAATTATGAGAGATTGAAATTCTTACTTGATAACTTGGACTTTCATGTAGAAATAGATTAATCCATGATAATTGTAAATGCATAGAAATTCCTCAACAAATATGTGAGGTAGCTAGAGAGGTAGTGGGGGGGATGAAAGGGCCCATAGTGATAATAGTGGAGGTCATTCAATGTAAGGTGGACTAGGTCCACTATATTACTAAATAAGACCCACTATGGTAGTTAGATATAATAAATGGGTAATTGAATATAATAAATGTAAGAGGACTTCTTAGAAGGTTCTACTTCTAGAAGATTCCTCCTCTAGAATAATTTTAGGTGATGGTAGCACTATATAAAGGGGTTCAAGCAATGCAATGAGACATGAAGAGAAATATTTTATTTGGAACGGTAGCTCAATAGGAGGATGCCCCCTCTAAGAGGCAAGTGAACATGAGAGGATCCCTTCCATAATAGGATCCATTGTACGGTGTTGCCCTACTTCAAGGGTTTGATAGTAATAAAGTAGATTTTGCATATTGTTCTTGTATATATGTTGTGGTGCTTTTGTATTCAGTCTTTGGTTCTTAACAAGTAGTATCAGAACACTTTCCTTGGCAGACATTGTGAACAAATTTTTTTTTATTTTTTCAGATTTTGTTTCGGAGAAGAAAAAGAGGGACGCGACATTCCAGAACTTTTCAGTATATTTATATGAAAAAATTGTAGAAACAAGTTGTATACCTTAGTTCCTCTCATAAAAATACCCAATTTGAAAAAAAAAATCGTCTGAAACGGAGTCTGGGAAGTCAAGATATTGAAGTTTTAAAATCTGCAAATTTTCAGGGTTTTTTCCGTGGACGGCGGCGTGATCTTTTATTTTTATTTTTGTAGCATATGGAGGCCGAATTTTCCAAAATAAATTATGTATCTTATTTAATCTCACAATTTCACCCAATTTCAAAAACAAAATCAACCGAAACGGAGTCCGGAAAGTGAAGTTATGAGCATTTTAAATTCAACAGTTTTTCAGGGTTTGTCCGGAAAACGGCGTGATTTTCTGTAGTAACTTATTGTTCTATTTTTTGGGTTTTTTCATGACGGATGTGGGACCAAAGAGTTCATAGGGTGATCATATGACTATTTCCTCTCAAACCCTCAAGGTAATTCTTGAAGCATTCAAATCTAAATTGTATGACACATTGGATGCTAGATTGCATGACCTTGCAAATGGCCT
>JASDQU010375375.1:0-11410 GCA_032191745.1 Picea mariana
TGATTAAATATTCAAATACAAGTCTCTGGATTTCTCAAAAATTAGTTTAATAAAACTTCTGATTAAATATCCATTGTATAGGATCTTTTATGGTCTTCTCATGATACAGAACATGATATAAGATATAGACATGTCCATTTCAATTCATACTTGTATATATCAATTTATATATTCATAGAGTAGGATCTTCTATGGTCTTCTCATTATAGAAGCATTAAAACTATAATAAGCTCCATATATATGGTAAATTTAACTATATTTATTTATATAAATTTAAATATTCACACTATAAAATTTCTTATGACATTGACACCTTATTTAACTATGAAGAATATAAATATATATATATAATTTTTATATATTTAAACTATAAGATTTCTTATGACATTGACACCCTAATTATAATTGTAGTTAAGTTATAGTAATGTACAATATAGAATATATACTCTTATATATAAGAAATTTGTATTGATATACAAACTTTGTTCATAAATACAATAAATAATTTATATATTGTTTTATGGATCATTTCTATAAATTTTTAATAATTTTCTTACATTTTAATTCATGTGATTTAAATATATATATATAAAATAAACATATATAAAAAATTCAAATAATTTTATTCTTACATTTTAATTCATGTGATTTAAATATATATATATAAAATAAACATATATAAAAAATTCAAATAATAAAATTATTTAAAATGTTAAATGTTTATTGGGATTATAATAAAGTAATTTTGAAATGATTAAATATTAGTATTTTATATCTTTTACTTTTGATTTTGTTAAAAATGATAATTTTGAATTTTCATATTTAAATATGTTTTTTTTTTAATTATTCTTAAATAATATAGACATGAGAAATTGTATATTGTAAATTAGTAATATTGTGTAATTATTAAATTTGTGTTTCCTAATTTCATTATTCTTTTTAAACAAAAATTCATTAAAATATATATTGTTCAAAAGAGAATTTATATGTATAATTAACTTTTTGATATTTAATTTTCAACTTTAACTTTTGTAGGTTTGATATTCAAATTAATTAGTTTTGCTAACTTTAAATAGTTAATTACAACTAGGATTAAAACATGTCATTATTTTGTATTGTAGCTAGGGGGATAATATGGGGTAGGTAGGGAGATAGAGAGGTACAAAACATAATAAAAATAGAGATGTAATGTTATGTATGGAGGTCACTTTTAGTAAATAAGGCCTAGTGTGAACACAATAAATGTAAGGGGACTTACTAGAAGGTTCCTCCTCCATAAATGTTTTAGGTGGTAGGTAGTATTATATAAAGGGGTGTGAACAATGTAATGGGCATATTGAAGAAGTATTATATTTGGAGCATAGCTCATTAGGAGGTTTGCCCCTCGAATCCATTCCTTAAAAGAATTGATTGTATGGTGTTTTCATGCCTCAAGAGTTTTCATATAATAAAGTGTGGATTTTTATATATTGTAGTTGGATTCATTGTGAGATTGTATATTTGTAGATCTTTGGTACTTAACAAGTAGTATTAGAGAAATTTATTCTACCAAGAAAAAATGGGCAATTTTTTTTTTTAATTTTTGTAGGGTTTCAAAAAACAAAGAAAAAGGGGGCCACAACACTCAGGTAGATTCATGTAGCTTTCCGTACATAATTTGATGAAACTGTTTGTAGATCTAAGTTCATCTTGAAAAAAAAAAAAATCAACAAAAATTTCATTTGAATTAGAGTTTGGGAGGCCAAGTTATCACTCATTTAAAATCAACAAAATTTCAGGGTTTTTCCGAGAATGACTACGCGATTTTGCAACAATTGGTGCATAATTCACTGAAATAAATTGTATATATGAGTTCCTCTCGTAAAATCACCTAATTTTAAAAAACAAATCGCTTGAATTGGATCTTTGTAAGTGAAGATATCATTGATTTAAAATTAGCAATTTTCGAGGGGTTTTCTTTCCATGATGTTCGTGATACTGCAGAGATCATAAATTTTCACAAGGTGCTTAGATAATTTCCAGATCCATGCCATTGGATAGAGGATTTTGATGGGTTTCATTTGATATATTACATGTAGTGCTTCCAATCGATATGTCGTGTGCTACTACCTCTGCAAAATTTCACTCTCAAACCCTCATGGGCATGAAGCATGAAGATAGGATCAAAATCTTAAAAATTCCCCACAATATGAAAAAGACAATTTCTAAATATGAGGAATTTTGTATTGTTCAGAACACATACCCTTGCATCATGGAAGAATATGATAGAGAACAATGTTCCTAGTATGATTTAGAGTATGATTGTAAGGGTTGTTATATGGATAATTGTCATTTTTGGGATGATAACTATTTTCATCTTTTATTTCATTACTCTAATGCACCTTATGTAGAGTACATTATGGAGAATGGTAAAGATCCTTGTATGAATACTATTTTTCAATATTCTCCAGTACTAGTGTTTTTTGCATACGATTTTTTGAATACGGGGGGATCTACGTATTTGGATTCACATGATCAGTGTAGATCTTTGGAGCATCATTTTCAATTTGCTATTGAGTTTTGATATCTTTAGTGAGGAGTTCACATGAGCACTTGGACATGGGACCTAGGTTTACAGTGGGGTTTGGGATACTTCAACATGGTGACTAGCACATCTACATGGGACCCTCATTCTCCAACTTACTTCAACATTATGGTCCACACTTATCCATGTGAGTCTAGTATATGGTTGTACTTCCTCATAACAAGCGTTGAGGAAAACACTTTCCTAAGGGGGATGGAATGTAGTGTAGCTAGGGGGATAATATGGGGTACCTAGGGAGGTACCCAAGGGAATAATAGTAGAGATGTAGTGTTATGTACGTAGGCCACTTTTAGTAAATAAGGCCTAGGGATTACATTTATTGTGTTCACACTAGCTCTTATTTACTAAAAGTGACATCCATACATAACATCACATCTCTACTATTATTCCCTTGGGTACCTCCCTAGGTACTCCATATTATCCTTCTAACTACACTACATGTTTCAACTTCACTACTTTAGACTTTCTCAAGATATGCTTAATACTGGTGCTTCTCTTAGTAATGGATATTGAATTTTAACACATGTTTACCTTTCCCTTATTTTTTTCTTACATTTTTATACTTGATCAATTAGTGCAATGCTACTAGAGGCACCAATAAAACCAAACGTTTGACTTCATCTAATGGAGAGAAAGGAGATTTTCCCTTTTGGGCTAGAATTGTCTAATTCATGTTTCCTCTTCATCCCTAGTAAGAGGTCGTTAATGATAATAATATACACATGAAGGTGAGCTCTTTTTATATTATCAAATCCATGTCTATGCCATCTACCTCAAATGAGATATTAATACCTTTATTGTTATTCCAAGCTTTCAATGAATTATAATATTTTTTGGAGTTGCCCCAAAATTCCAAAATTCATTTGATATGATTATGGCCTCTATAACTTGTTGTTTTCTCCTTCTTTGCTTTTGAAATACTTACATGCATCCTTCAAATGATTCATCTATTTACAAACTCTACACCTAAAAATCATATTGCATAACATAGTTCCTAAATCTAATGATAAAATGACCATAACCCACTTAGTTAGTTTCATATTCAATTTGTTTTCATTATACTTTAGAATAACAAGTGACTACTTAATTCCAACATTAGCTTAATGTAAGTATACTCATTATATTGTTATCTCAATATACATTATATTGAGGAAGAACAAGTGATTACTAAATTCTAACATCAATTGACGAAGAACAAGTGATTACTAAATTCTGACATCAATTGAAAGCAGTTATATAAATACGATAAACATAATATGTAATTTTATACAATGGAACGTAGTCTTTTGTATTTATGATATTGTTGTCACTTTAATTTCCCTCACTCGACACATTTAAGTGGTTGTACCCAGAAATATTTCCAATTCATATATAACTCACATAATGTAGCTCACCATATGATTCTATGACTATTTGCACCCTACTAAGGAAATTCAAATGTTACTTTATTATTTTCATTCACGAGAAGGGTAATAAAGTTACTTAGAGATTATTAATAAATGTTCATAAGGGTAATAAAATTACTTAGAGATTATTAATAAATGTTCTTCTAATGGAGGTGGTCCTAAATTTTGTTTTTCTTTAAAAGCCTCGATCATTGGTTAGTGATATAGACTTTGGAAATACATTCCCATGATAAAGAAACATGTTTTCCCCAAATCATATATATACAAATTTGCAAATAAACATGTTTTCCCCTAATCACATATATACAAATTTGCAAATAATTATTGAGTTATATTTTATGTTCTAAGTTCTTCCACCTGAAATTTGCATGATTATTCTCATAGGGTATAGTTATTGATTCTGGTTTCACCCAATGAATCACCATTTTTTTAAGTACACAACATACCCTTTAAAACAAATATCAATTTTAGGGTATCAATTTCTTTTTGTGATTCTACATTCCCTTTTGTTTTACTTTTATAGACTGGACATTGGTTTTCTTCAAATGAATACATTTTTTATTACACTTTCTTCATATTTAAAATATCAATTTTAGGATACCACTTTCTTTATGTGATTCTACATTCCCTTTTATTTTACTTTTATAGACTGGACGTTGGTTTTCTTCAAATGGATGCATTTTTTATTACACTTTCTTCATATTTAAAATATTAAGAAAACCCCCCAAAATTATCATATTTTGTATGAGAAAGGAAAAGGAAAATAAAGAATAAAAAATGGCTCAAAACACAAAAGTTTATTTAGAGTATTGATAGATCAATCGGGTTTCAAAGAAAAAGAATGGAGTATTAATTCACCCAAAATCTTGACGCCGACACAAACCTTAAGAAAAAGTGTCGATGAGCCATCGACATCGAAGAAAAGTCGAGAAAGTTTAAATAAAAAGTATGTGTCAAGGATTACGTCGATCGCCAATAAGCCATCAATTGTCAACGGAAATCATTAGTCTTAGGGTCCTAACCCGCACATAGGTAGAATAATATATTCGGATGTAATAAAGGTCGATATTAATAAGGCCTTGCAATATAATAGAATAAGTCGAATGTGAGAAGACCTTATAGAAGCTTCCGCTTCTAGAAGGATCTTCCTCTAGATGATTATTTTGATAGATATATTTAGTATAAATAAGAGTCGAGGGTATGAGAACCCTAGCTTGGAGATTATTGTAATAGAGCTCTGCTCGACTGGAGGTTGCCCCCTCGAAGAGGCCCGTGAACATTGCTCTCAGAATCAAAGTGTTATTTTTGTTGTTATTCTTATATCATTTCAATGTTATTGTGGTGATTGTTCTGGTTTTATTACTGATATTCTGCCATTTCTAGTATTTTATTTATGTTCTGCATACTTTTTTTATCTGGTATATTACAAGTGGTATCAGAGCACTTTCCTTGGCAGAAATTGTGGGTAAATTTTCTTTCAGGGTAGAGACGTATTACAACATCTTTAATCCATAGAGATTTGTCATTACGCGCATAAACCCATAGTTGAGGGATTCATACACGCAGGAAATACAAGTGGTGCTTAAGCACGCATCTGTTGGCCACCCTTGTAACCCCTGTTGGTACCCCTTCGAGTGGTAGTGCATCAGACAACACCTATGTACGGATCGACCTAGATTTCCTAAAGCCCTCTTTAGATAAACCAATCGACCGCCTGAATGCTATAGTGCCACCAAGAACAGCACTCGGGAAGATACTCTATAGTATTTGGGTAGTCGGGTAGTACGGCTAAGGGTACAGTCTATCCTCCTTAGTTAGTGCCCTGAGATATTGGGTCGAGTACTACTATTGGACCCTACACGTATATCAGAGAGCTATAGCATAGGGAAAACCCTTGTCTGTAGAACCCTTGAATACCTAACCCTTGGGGACAAAAATATAAAAAATCAAAACAGACAAGATCTATTATCGTGAAGTTGTGTTCGGGTTGCCAAGTAACTACACATTTCTTCATGGTTGAGAATTTGGGCATTTCATCACTGCGATATTCTTCAGACCAGAGTATAACTCCATAGGTGTAAAAAAAGTCTAGAAGATTTTTCACCATTATTTGAGATCTATTCCATTGGATTCATCTCTTCTCCCTTATCACATCCATACATATCATTTTTTGGAAAAAAAATTGACCACACCCACCCCTTTTCGGTTCCCTCATCCTCATGGCCCATACCTGTAGCCAAGACTTGGAAGCTCGCTTCAATACCTTGCAATCTAGTCTCATCGAGACCCAACAAGAAGTGAAACAACTCAGTGCCAATGTTGTCGCCATCAATACAACCATGTAGTCCTCAATGAAGGAAATCAAACAAGACCTGACCACCTAGCTTGAATCTGTCTTTTCGTCACTCTGCACTAAGCTTCATATCCCTACATATAACCCTTCCTTTGTCTCACCCCCACATACTGAAGGTGAACATTCCTCTCATTCCCATAACTTTCAACACCATCACTTTCAACATGACCTACGCCTTCTGCGGGTGGATGTAACCAAATTTGATGGCTCGGACCCCACTCGTTGGGTAACTCAAATGGAACATTATTTCTCTTTATATGGAATTACAAATGACTTGGCCAAACTCCGGTATGGTGTTCTCCATCTAGATCAAGAACGTTGGCAATGGTGGCAATGGAGAAAAACTTCTTGTCAAGGGTATATTACTTGGACACACTTTGTGGCAGAGATTTATGAACGCTTTGACACTGACACCAACCATTTGGGTCGTTTGAAAAAGTTGAAACAATTAGGAACAGTGGAAGACTTTATAGCTGCCTTTGAGCGCTTGACTTTTCGGACAGAGGGCATGTCTGATGCATTTTTCCGAGAGTGTTTTATCAGTGGCCTCAAAGATGAGATTTAGGCCCATGTCCTCATGGCTCGGCCTCAAAGTTGGGTGGAGGCTACTAAAAGAGCTAAAGAAGCAAAACAAGTTGTATCTTCTCAAAACCGAAAACTCTCCTTTATCCCTCGCCCTAAACCATTAAATCCCACTACTCCCTCTGCTCGACTAAAGATCCAAAAATTGACCAGGGATGAAATGGTTGAGCACCAACTCAAAGGCCTTTGTTATAATTGTGATGAAAAATATTTCACGGGCCACAAGTGTAAGGAACAAAATCTTTTTATGGCCATCTCCGAGGATTTTTCGGAAGAGGATGTTGAAACTCCCCTTGTGTTTGAGTCACCTGAAACCACTGACATAACCCCTCCCTCAGACCCTCCTGGAGTAGAACCGGTCATTTCCCTCAATTCTTTCACTGGCTTCTCTACTCCCCAAACCCTCAAGATAATCGGTTACATAAAACATCAGATGATCATCATTCTGGTTGATAGTGGAAGCACCCATAATTTTATTCATCGCCGCATTGCCCAAGAAACTCATTGCTACATCCATGCCGTCAATAATTTCAAAATCATGTTTTCCAATGGTGGTTCCATGAAATGTGGAGGGCGTTGTGAAAATGTGTCTCTCCAAATTGGTGACTACCACCTGAAATATCATATGTTTTCTATCGACATGAGCAGTTGTGACATTGTGTTGGGTGCAGATTGGCTAAGGACTTTGGGTCCCATTCTCATGGATTTTAAGGAATTAACCATGCAATTCGACCAAGAGGGCCACCAATATAAGTTCCAAGGCATAATCGTTGGTTCACCTGAGATCATTAGTTCCCATTGCATGGAAAAGATGCTCAAAAAAGGTCATTATGGTGTTATTGCCCAACTCCATGCCATACAAGCAACAGAGACACCCTCGGTGTCGCAAGACCTCCAAGCCATCCTTTCTAAACATCAAGTGGTCTTTCCACTCCCCAGGGACTCCTTCCTTCCCATGGTGTTCATGATCATTCCATTCCCCTTGTACCCGAAAGCCTTGCTCCCAATATCCGTCTGTATTGTCACCCCTTTTCCCAAAAAAATGAAATTGAGAAAATGGTCCATGAACTCCTCAATGCATGTGTTATCCACCCTAGTACGAGCCCCTACTCTTCTCTTGTGGTCATGGTCCTGAAGAAACAATTTTCTTGGTGAATGTGTCCTGACTTTCGTGCCCTCAACAAACTTACCATTAAAGACAAATTTTCCATTCTTGTCATTGATGACCTCCTGGATGAATTGAGTGGTGCCCAATTCTTTACTAAACTTGATATTCGTTTGGGATACCACCAGATACATATGAAAGAGGAAAACATTCCCAAGACTGGATTTAGAACTTATGAGGGCCACTATGAGTTTTTGGTCATGCCCGTTGGCTTGTGTAATGCCCCCTCCACCTTCCAAAGCCTCATGAATCATGTCTTCTGTCCTTTTCTCCATCATTTTTGTCTTAGTTTTATTTGATGATAACCTCATCTATAGCAAAACTTGGAAAGATCATCTTGCTCATGTGGATCGAGTTATCCATCTACTCTCTCAGCACCAACTTTTCCTGAAACAGTCTAAATGTGCTTTTGGCACCTCAGAAGTAGAATACTTGGGTCATCTGGTTGGCAAGGATGGTGTTAGGGTGGATCCAAAAAAGATTGAAGCTATGAAAGACTGGCCTCACCCAAAGACTCTCAAAAGATTGCATGGATTTTTGGGCTTAACAGGTAATTATCGCAAGTTTGTTAAGAATTATGGAAAGATTGTAGCACCTCTCACTGCTCTCCTAAAAAAGAACTCTTTCACTTGGACTCCAGTCGTTGCTCAAGCTTTTCAAACCTTGAAGATGGGCATGTGCACCACTCCAGTCCTGGCCCTTCCTAATTTCACAAAGACCTTTGTCTTGGAATGTGATGCCTCAGGGAAAGGAATTGGTGTTGTCCTTATGCAAGAGGGTTGGCCTTTGGCCTTTACCAACAAGAAACTATCTGAAATAAATCTGGGAAAATCAATCTATGAAAAGGAAATGTTGGTTATTCTGCATGTAGTTGATCTTTGGCACCCTTATCTATTAGGGCAATGTTTCCAAATTAAGCCAGACCATCAAAGCCTCAAGTATTTTCTGGAACAACTCATTTCCTCCCAGGAGCAACAAAAATGGGTGACTAAGCTCTTTGGATATGATTATGAGATCATTTACAAGAAAGGAAAAGACAATGTGGTGGGGGATGCACTTTCCCAAAAATATGAAGATGAAGGATCCATTTTTTCTCTTTCCTTCATTGTACCAGATTGGCTCCAAGCCGTTCGCCAGGAATGGCTACAAGATCCCAAAAGTTCGCATTTGATCCAACAATTGCAGTCCAATGCTCCAGCTTCCCCGGGGTACTCTTGGCTCCATGATGATCTTTGATACAAAGGTCATTTGTATTTAAGTAAACAATCAAAGCTTAAATCCACAGTACTTTCTGAGCTTGATGCTACACCCACAGCGAGGCACTTCGGGTTCACCAAAACCTATGACAGGGTCAAACGTTCTTTTTTCTGGGATGGTATGAAACATGACATTCATAATTTTGTTCCTGAATGTGATGTGTGTGTTAGTGATTATTTTTGTCTTAGGCGCAAAATCACCTAGGTCTACAGGTTGCTTAGGAAGTGCCCAAGCGCAGTGCGGGAGAATCCCTGTTTTTTCGGTAGCAAGGCAAGCGAGTGGGAAAAATAGCATTGGCAGCATCCAAGATCTATTTACAAAGCAGATAGATGGTCATCGGGTTTTCGAAGCTACCGAGTTGCCCAAGGTTTAGCGCAAGAGGGAGCACCAATAGTTCAAATCAGATTTGGGTCATCCGATCCAACAGGATAGGTGGCAACTTGTCGGCGTATCGGGTATCGGGAGTCAGGAAGCTCTTCGTCCATTCAACTTGAAAGTGTCGATCAGTGAAACTTCGAAGCTCCATTCGAACTAAGCCCAGGATCTTAGCACCAGGTCATATCAAGTGAGTGGGTGAAGGGGGGACAACCCCTTTATAATATAAAATAATATCTGGGTCGTCCATCTGAAGGACGCGCAGCACGCATCTACATCATGATGACATTCGGGAGTTTGAGCGGTAAGCACTCCTTGCCATTTTACATTTCGAAACCCCGAACCCTGATAACGCCAAAAGAACTCTGACAGAGAGGTCAAAGGTGCCTAATTAAGATTCAAGAGTGGGGGCACTGTGTTCTCCAGGCACTGATTCATGTGATCTAAATCCCGATGCCAGCTTGAGGATAAACAAAGAAGAGATAAGGTGGTTGAAGCCTAGCTTCACTCATTAATTACAGGGTATGGACGTCTCAGTTGAAGGTCCACCCGAGATGGTCCTCCGTACTGATTCTTTCCATGGAATCCATGCCGAGTCTCCAACTCGCTAGGGAAGCCTGCACACGCCAATTTAACATTTAAGGGCTCAGCTACCCCCCTGGAGTGAGCCATGAAGAATTAAGGTAGCGTATGACAGTAGAATGCATGCCATATGTGATTGAGGATACGCCTATGCTGGGCGAAATGGGGAAGAGAATATGTAGGCATTTTGGCCATTTTTTGCATCTATCGATGGTTGAGCAAGGCTCCCGGGTGGTAAACTTTAATGAAGCACTGTTTTTATGGTTATGTCTGGACTCTTGAGACTTCTTGTCTTATGAATGTCAGTTTTTCTTTCGCGCTTATGTTTAAACTGTATTAGAACGGCTCGGAATTGGAGAATCCAGTCGAGTTGTAACTGTTATAGGATGATGTAGAGTTTGATCGCTGTAACAGTCACATTGTTTCTAATCGGTCCCTATGATTTTCTTAGCACTGAACGACTTGGAATTGGAGAATCCAGTCAAGTCCCCCCTTTCAGTTTCCCGAAGCTCTGAACTAGAGGATCTCGCATTCAAAGTTTTTCTTCTACAAATTACTAAAAGGCCTGTTGCCTGAGTTAGTTTGTCCACTCTTCTCACCAAGTCTTCAACCTGCTCATTTTCAAATCAACCCACTGACTGAAGTTAGATCAAGACCTCTTTTGTTCCTCGCATGCCAGACCCAGTCCCTGAGTTTGAGTGATATCTTCCCGAGTCTCTACCCATTTGATCATCCATTAAAACTATCGTGACATAAAAAGTGATGGGCGTCAGGTTCTACTCCTACTGCAATCCAGGAGTGACTTCCATCGCCAACATTTCTGGCGTTGTTGTCAGGGAAAAAGTTGAAGATTTTCCCTGGGCAGAACGACATTGAGCCTTTATTCTGAAGGTGCATCAGACATCAGAGCCCTTAAAGATTGCTACTGTGCACCTAGCGACTCCACTGTGGTGACTCCATTGTTTCCACATCGTTGTTTCAGCTGTGACTATTGTTAGCACACCTGAAAGCTGACCCTAAGGAGCTTTCTCGAGAAGGTTTCAGCAGCTGCTTTCTCAGTCTGAGAAGCTTCCTGGGGTAACGACAATGTTAAGATATGGCCTTTG
>JASDQU010375376.1:0-11406 GCA_032191745.1 Picea mariana
CATATCAGTTAGCTCTGCCCAGTCAGTCGAAGCTACATCCTATTTTTCATGTTTCATGCTTGAAGAAGGTGATTCGAACCGGGTGCCAAATTCAAACCAACCTTCCAGAGTTAGCTGAAGAAGGATCCATTTGGCTACAACCAGAAGCAGTTTTGGACCAGCGGGAGCGTCACCTGCGTCAAAGAACCATCAAGGAAGTGCTAGTACAGTGGAAATATATGACTCCAGCAGATGCCACTTGGGAACCAGCTACCATTCTGCAGCAGTTTCCACATCTCAAGCTTTGAGGACAAGGCTGTTTTTAAGGGGGCGGACATGTTAAGGTCCTAACCTGCACATAGGTAGATCAATGCATTTGGATGTAATAAAGGTCAATATTAATAAGACCTTTCAATAAAATAGAATAAGGCAGATGTAAGAAGACCTAATAGAAGCTTCCGCTTCTAGAGGTTGCCCCCTTGAAGAGGCTTGTGAACATTTCTTTCTGAATCAAAGTGCTTTTCTATTGCTATTTCATATATCATTTCTATGTATTGTGAAGATTATGCTGGATATTTTACTATTATTCTGCCATTTCTAGCATTTTATTTTTGTTCTGCATATTTTATATATCTGGTATCTTGCAAATAATGACACATCTAGTTGTATAAAGAAGGTTTTGTGTCACTACCAAATGGGTTCATACCTAAGTCATATGAGTTGTAGTCATAGGATGACGCAAATGTGCATAATGGATTGATGACCTATCCTATATGTTGGTTGATGAAAATACCTGTCCAAATTTACGAACAAGCATCACGGCGCTAAAAGCCGCAATAATCCCTAGATAAAACCGCCAAAACCAACTCCATACACTATCGTATTAGTCCATTAGGCCAAAATATTAGTAAAAACTATGCAAAGTGGGTAATGTTTTTCTATAAATAGTAAAAAAATAAATAATTCTACTATACCATTTGTATTTTTTACCCAAATCGTGCATTTCGGACCAAATTGCCCCTAAATTTCAACAGCTGATTGTGGGAGCCATGAGTGATGGAATCGACAACCGTCTGAACCAGGTAATTCATCTTGCTCCTCTCTTTATTTCTAGTTGATTAATATTTTCAATTATGTCCCCTTTTCTAGCATTTTAAGGTGCAACTTAGAAACTAGAGTATACACGGGTTGTAGATCATTGGTTCATGTATACGCAACCATATACACAACTATTTATAAAAAAACCAATGTATAAGCAGACCTATACATGACTTTGTAAACGATAGCTCATGTACAAGTCCGTGGATATGGTTTTTAAAATGTTACTAACTCAAAAAATGGTTTGAATCTTGTAGGATGGTGCTAGAGTGGAAAGAAAGAGAGAATGAAGAGGTGGATGATGCAGTGAAGAGACATCTAGGGGACCAGATGGATTTAAAGAGATGTGATCTGCATAAGTTTTGGGATCTCAAAGGCATGAGGGCTCAAGTGAGACTACTCCATATGTTAGTGAACTACTGGAATCCAGATACAAAGACCTTCAACCTTGATGGGAAACCATTGAGGATTGAAGTTGAGGACATATACTTCTTGACAGGATTGTCACGTCGGGGGTGTGGTGGTCAATCTCAAATCCCAGGGAACTGGGAGTGGCATGAACATAGAGGATTATATATCCATTAATTGCATTACAACGATCGAAAAGGTAGGTATCCAACTCCCGATCAGAGAGATCAACAATCTAAGTCTCAATATTGTTGTCCTAGTGTTGAAACGGATCACAAGGTCAGCCTCTTTGCATCAGGAATCGAGGCCACTTATGTTCTATTTAGTGGAGTGATTATGACCCATGGTTTATGACTAGTGCACCTCATTGTTGGCCAACATGAAGAGCCAGCTACGAGATTGCAAACTAGGTAGAAAGAGGAACTTCGGGTTCGCATCTATCCTGTGTAGTTCTTTCTTCGAGCAAGTTCCAGGCTTGGGCTCTAGAGTCGATATTGTTCCGCATGGACCTCACAATCCATCCATGGAACGGTGGACCGAGGTGATGAGGCAACAGGGAGGTGGTAGGGTGACAACACCCTACAACGATGGGATTTTCTTCTAGTGGAGTCGACAGTGATGGCTCTGGAGGACTACCATTATGTAGGGATTGAATTCAGATGAGATCCATAAATTCCATTACCACTAGGTTCCACCTATGGAGATATAGCTATGCAAACGTTTTTTGAATATTTCATTTTTTTGTATTTTTGTATAAGAAAACTTTTTTTTTTTGGATGATGTCAAGTACTAACTAAACATGTATGTAATGAAGATGTGGGTCCACGATGTCCATACATACTTCCATGACACTGGTGGAGGCACCCAGGGGATGAGCCAACTGGAGGTAATGCTGATAGAGTGCTTCAAAACGTGCAAGGCAACCTATCTTGTTTGACACAAAGGATTCCATGGTTCAGGTAGAGGATTTTCCAGAGGCAATGCAGTGGGAGGTGGTAGGTGTGCCCCATGCTTGGGTACAACTATTTATGTGTCTTGCGAACTCCATAGTATGCTATCATGACACACATCTAGCGCCACATGTGTAGATGTCATGATTATTGTATGATCGGTCGTATATGTATTTTGAGGGTGTGAACCCTAATTTTGTACTATAACACCATGTTTTGGAGAGATGAAATATATATAAAAACATTGATCTTCGACTTTACTTATATTACAATGTATACATTGACGAAAGTTTTTTCTTTTCTGTAGTTATGTGACAAATTCCAATCTAAAAAAAATTACCATATGCATCGGATACATAATTAGAACTTCTAGGTATGTGATGATACATAATAAAATAGCATATGCATCAGACAAAAGACGCACCCATAAGAATCATCGTAGTAGAGTAGGGTCTCGCACACGGTAACTATTGTTCAACTAAAATAATACTAACTGGGAGTCCATGAGAACTTATAAAGAGAGAATATCATGTGAAATGGAATCACACATAATTTCTATAATGACGCTATATTCGACCACATTATTCGTTGATGGGATTAGGAAAACACCACCTGAAGACACCAGTAGACCCTAGGGTGAGTAAACAACCCAAACAATGGAAGCCAAGTCCCCTGTATGACGACTGGCCCCGTCTGCAAATCCTAAGTAGGCCGAAGACTTCATTGACATCTACCAACCAAGGGAAAACTTGATAAGCAAGTTGAAGATAAGAAAAGGGGGGAAATATATATACACTAAAATACATTAGTATACAAAGAGTTACGCCCAAGCTTGGGGCTCAATCGTAATATCTTTTCAAGTAGATCCCATTCATGGGCTCAGCCAACATATTCCCTTCATAATATTCTAATTCATAGGCTCCTTTTTCTAAGACATGTCTCACAATATAGGGACCGTGCACATGGGTTTGAAATTTCCTGCCCCTAGTGGTTCTTTGGCTTGGTCGTACAGAAGGACCAAGTCACCCTCAGCGTAATGCTGAGGATAGACAAACTTATCATATTGGACCTTGACACATCGTTTATTCTCTTAGATATCCATGGAGGCCTCTCGATTCTTCTCATCTAGACTCTCTAGGTGTACGAGGCGTTGTTCGAGATAAGAAGTGTCAGGTAGGAGCGTAACTGCCAATCTAAGAGAAGGGATTTCACATTCAATAGGTAGGATCGAATCAACACCGTGCACTAACTGGAAAAGAGAAAAATTAGTGGAAGTATTAAACAAGGTTTGCTATGCCCAAAGTGTTCGATAAAGCATGATATGCCAATCAGATTTTCTATGGCTGACAGTTTTATGCAAAATGGTCATGAGAGACTTGTTCATGGCCTCTACTTGTCCATTTTCCTGGGGGTAGTAAGGGGAAGAGTGACCATGTTTAAACCCCATTTTCAATGCTAATTCTTTCATCATTTCGTTTTGAAAGTGTCTGCCATGACTAGTGACAATCTCACTCGGGATTATGAACCTGGCTATAATTTGATTGAACACGAATAAAGAAACAATATTACCATTGGATTTAACTGTAGGTATGGACTTGACCCACTTAGTAAAGTAGTATACGACCATGATAATGTGCTGATGACCCCCAACTAAAGTTGGGTTGCATTTCACAAAATACACCCCCCACTTGGTGAAGGGACTAATGGTAACGACTAGATGCAAGCACATCTTCCAAGTGAACACTTGGCTGGGGTGACACTTCTTAACCTCTTTGAGACAGTATTTAAAAACAAAGGACCAAAAATAACCGGCTCGCAAAATTTTATGGGTTGTCACAAGCCCAGATAGATGACCACCACAAGCTCCATTGTGGCAGTCGTTCAGAATAGACTCAACTTCTTTATGATTCAAGCAACGACGAAAGATACTTTATACTCCTCGGTGATACAAAGTTTCACCAATGATAAGGTAGTTCTAAGCTTGGTATCGTATATGTCGTTGATCATCTCTTGAGAGATGTTGAGGGAGCTTCAAAGTTTGAAGATAGACAACAATATATCCATACCAGGGGTCTGATGACGAGACAAGGAAAATGTGTTCATACGCAAATGAATCAACATGAATAACATCCTCATCTAACTGAGGGAATTCATATATTAAATCTGCAAAAACTAACGATTTCTTGGATTTCACAAAAGATAAATCTAGATCAAATTCTTATAAAATGACAATCCATTTATTGTATTTTCCCCCTATGATACGCCTAGTAAGAACGTATAGAAATGGATTGACATCGACAACAACATTATCTTTTCAAAGAAATATATGGTGTTGTAATCGTTGAACCGCGTGAACGACAACCAAGGCTATCTTTTCAAGATGAGAATATTTGAGTTCAGGGCTGACTAAGTTTCGACTAAGATAATAAATGGCATGCTCATGGAGCTCGTCATCCTCTTCAAACAATACCATACCAATCGTCTCTTTGGATGCGGAGATATAAAACAATTAATCTCTATTGTAGTCAAGAGACTTCAGCAGAGGCATCGATACTAAGGATTTGTTCAAAGCATCGAAGGATTCTTGGGCTTGCTCATCCCAGATGAAAGGAGTGTCCTTATTTAAGAGACACGTGAAACCCTTAGTAATATTGGCATAGTTCACTATAAATATTCATAAAATGTTAGCTTTGCCCTGTAAATCTTGAAGTTGACGAATATTGTGCAGGGGAGGAAATCGAAGTATTGCCTCAACCTTTAATGGATCCACCATAATCCCAATCTTAGAGACTAAAAATCCTAGAATTCAACCTGTCCTAATGCAAAATATGCATTTATGAGGGTTCAAACATATGTGGTAATGGAGACATCTTTCAAAAACTAGCCTAAGGTGAGTAGGGTGATCCACTCTCTTACAGGAGTGAGTAACGAGATCGTTGAGATAGGATTCAAATATATTATTGAGATCATAAAATGTGAAGGTCATAGCTCATTTGACGGTTTCTCCAACATTTTTAAGGCCAAAAGGCATATTCCGGTATGCAAAAGTACCCCAAGGACAAATAAATTTTGTCTTATGTTGGTCCTTGAGCTTAATATGAATTTGGTTATACCTTGAAAATCCATCCATAAAAGAAAAAAAATGTCTTCCCACACACTCATCGAGAATCTAATCAATGAAGGGTGTCAGGAAGTTGTCTTTGGGACAAGCCTTATTCAGGTCTCGAAAATCCATGCATACAAGGATGGTTCCTTGATTTTTATTCACAAGAATGATATTAGATAAAGCTAGCGTTAATTAGTTATTTTACCTCTGCCTTAATAACGAAGGACTTCCTAGGATTGACAACTCTAATCCATTTCCGAACAGGTTTAACATCCAGATAGGTTTTAATCTTATGTTCCACATTTCAAGGGATGATTCCTGACATCTCTTTATATGACCTAGTGAATACATGATAGAATTCTTTGAAGAGATCAGTGTAGATCAAAATTTCTTCCAACAAACAATCCACACCGATGTATACATTTTCAACATTGCCAAGAATACGAGAGATATCGATCGTGACGGTAGGAGAGATACTCGCCATGTTTCCTTCAGAATAAATTCCATGTGTATCAAGTGGAACTATGGTGTGACCAACTGTTACAAGGAAAAAACTCTCTATGTCCAAGGGTAAAACACAATAGATAGGTATGACTACAGAAATCAACTAAATTCCATTATATACTATACAAAATAATGTGCAAGATAATAAAGAGGCCTACCTCGATCCAATGTTTGATGATTTTCCACCATTGAGCACTTCGACCCAGAGCTTTGTACCTGCAATAATTTCTCAACGAACAAGTAAAGAAAGTATATAGTGATAATGTAAAGGGGTTAGCACATCAGATAGTATAATCCATTAATAAACATTACAAACATGCCCATGGATAATAATCATATATTTTCACGATACCAATAGGGCGGGAAAGGAGTATTTCTATTAATAATTGATCAAAAAAAGTGTCAACATTACAGACTTTTGTGTTGGCACGGTTCGAAACCAAGGAACCAAGTTCCTTCCAACTGGGTCTCCACCACTTCAATCCTCCACCAAAGGCAAGCTCGAAAGAGAGAGACAATGAGGTTCTCTCAACAATAGGGAAAGAGCTTGGGGGGTTGAACACTGTGTTCAGACTTGAGGGACAAAGGGATGCAGACTCAATATGAAGTAATTTCTCCAGAGTAACTTTGCTCTCAAAGTTGAATGCTTTCTCCTCTTTTCCATAGCTCGAAATTGTGCTCTTATAGCCTTAAAAATGCAACTGAAGGGCCGAGTCAGAACGTTTCCAGTATATGGAAGGCCAAGGATCAGAGATCTCTTGTCATATTTTCTAGCACAAATCCTGATGTATGCGGGTTGTAGTGGAGCGGCCTATGTATACGCTTGTTGTATAGCTGACAGGGCATGTATATGTGGAAAAATGTTTATTTTTATCACTGGATTTATCAAAAAGGGATGATAAGTCAACATAGGGAAATGGAAAAAGGCCCTTTATGCAAGATAGCAATGGTGAGGCAAATTTTGCTATAACAAATGCCCCTTAATGTGTGAGATCAGAGGAGTATCTGTGATGGCCGAAATACATTATAGATAACCCAGGAGTGGAGTGGAAGAGAACCGACTGGATGAACTTGATTGATCATTACATTTTGTACTGAATTTTCATACATGGCTGCCAAGAATACAATGCAGATCCATGTGGAAAATATATCAAATAAGTGTCTATGGCCATGAATAGGCAGATACAATTGCGGTTATATGCCAAAATTTGTCATAGTCACGAACAAGGCCCAGTGCAACCAGTCTCAAAATCAATCTGAAGATATCGGTATACCATGGAGTACAATCTGATCTCCCATGATCACTAAAGTCGAACAGGTGCTGGTCCAATGAAAGGGAAGAAACAACTTAGGAAAGCTGCTGATGTCTTCAAGTCTTCTACACTATCCACCAAGGGTGCAAGTCTACATCATGTGAATAAGGGATTTGAGGTCGAACATAATGAGACATCATTTGATTACTGGTCATTGAGGTATACTGTTAACAAACGTGACACAACCTACTAATAATGAAATTAGGTATCAAGGCACCAAGTACATTCCTACAAGTGTGAATAAAGGAGTCGGTGTCGAACACTTGAGAAATCCATTGATTAGGAGACATTTATGTATTCCCATCTGTCAATGGCGAGAGAGCCCGCCACAAATGACTGCAAGCCTCAAGGTACTCATACAACTCTAGGTCCCGTATCTAGAATAGATGAGATGAATTCGATGGAAAGAGACTCACTAAAAGGGGAGAATTAAGGAATATCTCATCAGTCAACATGAGGAACAAAGAAGGAACTTTATGATTTGGTGGATATCAAAAAAATAACATGTTCACGAACCAACGACCTTGTGTGTCTTTCGCGTGTATCAAATGAAAGTGGTACATGAAAAAGACCCTCTGAATAACAAACAATGATGAAAACTACTGACAAAGGTGAGGAAACCATCGATAAGGCTAATGGCATCCAAGACATTGCATGAATCCCAAAGAGTGAATATATGTCTTGCCTTTGAACACAAGGGAAACCACCCAGTCAACAACCAATGATGAAATGTCAATTGTTGGGTTCAAGGTGACCTACCAATGATGAAAGTAGGGCCAAGGTACGTGATAGGACCATAGTATCATGTGATTTTGAGACAAACTGAGGGTATGGCCGACATGCAAATTCAAGATTTCTAAGGAGTGGCCGATGCAGGTTGTGAGACTTCCTTTGAACAAGAGCATGAGACATGTGGTGGAATCCGACAACATAGACTCAATGATGTGACTATTAGATGCATGAGTCATCAATAACATTCTCTATAGGTACTGGAAGAGTAACCAGTCAGTAGAGAAAACTCTGTAATGAGATCAACTTCCTAAGGCCATGCTAAAACCCAAAATTATGATGACACAAGGACTCAATAATTTTGTGCTATGTTCAAAGGTGACACGATTGCTGCCAATTATAATATAGTACTCATTTCCAGCCCGTATTTTTTGTTTTTTCATAACAAATGAATGCTATGATACAGAGGAGGAAACGAGTGTCACAAGTAAGAAAAACTAGTTCCAACAGTGGAACATACCTATTCTTAATGCAAGGAAATGCATGTGGGAGATGGACACTCAGGGTGATGTTGTTGATACTGAGAGGGGGGTGAATCAATAGCAAGTACAATTTAAAACCTTTTTCAACTTATACTTAAACAATTCAACTATATCCAATGAGAAATGAACAATAGTATAAGAGTTACACCAATACACCACAATACACCATGCACAATATATGATAAATAATCAATAGTTATTGTTCAAGGGAAGTAATGACTTCCAAAGGTAGCTACAACTTCCAAATGTAAAGGGAGGGATAAACCTCCAAGAGGAATATACAATCCTCCAATATCAAGAGAGCATTTAACTCTTCATCCTTGCCCCTTCCTTCTACCCAAGAATATATGAGAGATAATAAACTTTACATTAAATCATCACCATCAACCAACCATCACATACAACCTGATAATGCTTCCTGAGACTTCTTCAATTTATGCAATTATTCAATTCCTGGAATACTCTGATCCTGTAGATAATATTACTGAATGTATTCTCTGAACATTCTCCAAGTTTCACTCATTGAATCCTCCCCAAAAATAAGTTATAGAGAGAATGGTAGACTTTGTTCAATTCGGGTTTATTCAGAAGACCGAACTTGTACAGAATGCCCCGTGCTCAATATTTAACATCCAATTCTGAAACTCGCACACAAGAAACTAAAGTACGTACTATTTACAATGCAATTTGTCCCACTTCACTTGGATTCTCTATGAAGAAGTTATGATTGTTTTACCCGGAACACCTATTTATTGACTAGCTTCAGGACTGGTCAAAAACCCTATCTTCCATAGAGTGTATCTCCATAATTATAGTGAATAAAGAGTGGAAACGTTTGCCATAGGTACCTTGTTATGTATTCTCAATACCAAAGAAATTTAACCATCTGAATTGTTCTAGAAAAAACTTTATAGCGAAAATGGTAAGATGACCTAAAAATAACATACCTTAGAACACATCACCAAAAGACTTCATCCTCCCTTGAAATCCATCCTTGTTTAATTCTAATTTCCTTTGAAATTTGACTTGGGTTTCAAATGAATGTATAGTGATATTTATTTATACCATTTATGTCACTTCATTTTAACATTAGGGCTGACCTGACACTTTCTTATTTTGTAATTATGTTCTTTACTTATCTTTAGGGCCTACATGTACTTCCTTCTTCAATTCACTTTGTCATCTTCAAAAATTCATTTCTCCTCAACCATGAGGATCCACGTGATGTGCCACATACCACCAGAAAAAAACATGATGTATACTATCCATCCATGGGTGTTATATTTTCATGTGCATTGTCCTTCATGTCCAAATACCTTGATCAATCTTGCGGTCCAAAACCCATGACTAGGGTCGACATCAATGACAACAACCAATCTTCCAACAATATCCCCCTTTGTCATTGATGACAACACTCATGCTCCCCCTATCATCACGATCCCAATTTCTCTCCCCCTTTGACATCAATGGAAAAGGGTAGGGATTCTCCCCCGGAGTTTAATGGAAAAAGGTAACTCTCTTCTTTGGGGTTTCTCCCCCTGAACATGTGGTACTCAATAATACTTCATCCTTATTTTTGGTATTTGGGAGTTTTTCTTCCTTGTAATCCTTTTCTGTGGCTTCTATCTTCTCTCTGTTCTTCATGTCTAGGATGTATATGTTGTTCGGTCTTCTTGTTGCAGTTGCAACCAATCTTCCTGAGTTATTTTCTATGATTTTACATTTTTGGGAGTCAAACATAAGAGCGTATCCTTGATCACATATTTTGTTGACACCGAGGAGATTATGCTTCAATTCTTCAACCAATAGGACTTTTCCTGCTTTTACATTTTCACTTCCAAGCTTTACAATTTCTTTTCCAAGTATTTTAGTAGATGAGGCATCTCCAAATGTAACATTTCCACCCTTTTTCTTCAAGCTGACAAATTTTCTTTGATCTCCAGTCATATGAGATGAGCACCCACTATCTATGAACCATTGAGTAGCTCCCCTTTTGTGTGATCCAATTCTTCTTTCAATTTCTCATAATCTTATAATTGTTCCTTCAAGCTATTAATGGTCTTTTCAAGCTTGTAATTATCTTCTTCAGAACTACTCAATTCACCTTTTTGTATTATGTTTGTGTTTCTAAGATTGCTATTTTTATTTTCAACATGCTTCAAATTTTCAAGATTCTCATCTTCTTATTCACTCTTTGCATTGTCTTTGTATCCCCAAAAGGAATCAAGGTTGGTTTCTTCGTCTGAATCTTCTTCACAAACGATTTCTTCTTCTTTAGAATTCTTGTGATCATCATCCTGGGTTTCTTGATTTATGAAGAGGACTTCTCCTCCATCATTATCTTCTTCATCACTCTCATCTGAGGAGATGTCATCATCCTTGGAGTAGAAGCTCTTTTTATTGTTGAGACTTCTCTTTTTATAGTATCATTTTTCAGCAATATGTCCCATTCTACCACAGTTAAAGAATTTGAGAGGAGACTTGCCTTTGTATCTTCCACTTCCCTTCTGAAACCTTCTTACAAAATTTTCTATTTCTTCATCAAGGTCATTATCCTTGTATTTTTTCTTATTTATGGCTTTAAAGGCTACTTCATTGTTTGGCTGGTCACTTTCTATACCTATTCTCATTTCATATGCTATAAGGGACCCATGTAATTCATCCATTGTCATTTTGGTCAAGTCCCTAGTTTCTTCAATGACGAAGACCTTAGCATCATACTTCAAGAGAAGTGATCTCAACACTTTTTGTACAACCAACGATTCATTGAGATCTTC
>JASDQU010375382.1:0-11355 GCA_032191745.1 Picea mariana
ATATATATATATATATACATATATATATATATATACATATTAATTTCAAGATACGAGATATAACACTTATCGGAAAAATACCAGGTTTGATGCAACTATTGAGAGGGGTGCTTGTTTCCACCCAACCGTAGGCTCAGCGATTCTGAATGGATTTACCTCTAGCCACCCCTGAGCTTAGACCACGATGTTGTGAGACTGAGTCTATGTTCATCAGAAGTCAAGAACGAAGGTTACTCTCCTTCTTCTCTGCTTATCAATCACTCTGTATATTTTTCCAGAGTCCTTTTGGTTTCTCTCTTCTTGCGATCTCCGTCACGACTGCCCCTTTCCACACCTCTTTCCTGGCTTTTATTTTCTAGCAAGGTTGCGTGTGGCATGAACTTCCTCACAGTGGTAAGGTCTGAGGCTTCCACAGATGGGCGGTTCACCCCCATCCCTCATTAACTCATGAGGAGCCTCTTCACCTGCCAACCTGACAAGTAATTCATTTCGGGGCCAGTGATCCGCTCTTGATCTTCGGGCCAGTGAAGACCAAATATGATATTGGTTTTGGTGGAAGTTAACGCCACAATTCTAGGTGCCTTCCACCACCTTTCATTAGCCATCGTGGTCTCTTTTCAGCACATCCCCCTCCCARCAGTCCTGCAACATATATTCATAACATTATTTACATTCGTCGACCTTTTATACTAAGGTCCATTCAAAATCACACATTCACATCTTTGAGTCTGCCATAGTTCTTGGCCAGTATAGTTATTTTTACAGACTGGGGGAAACAGGGTGTTACATGAGCATATGTACTATTGGTCAGCATCATATTTTTCTTTTTGATCAGGTAATACTTCTCAAAAATACTCAATTTTGGTCCTACTTTACTTAGTTGGTCGACTAGTGGAGTACTTGTGGGCTTCTTAGGAAAAACTGTAGACATGATCTGCTTGTTGCTTGTGCTAAGAAGTGAACAATCATCTTTCATGGTTTCAGTGGATTGGATTCCTTTTTCACCGGCCATGTCAGGCGTGTGACTGGATTTTGTCCTTTTGGTGTGTAATTGGAAATCTTCAGCCAATACTTCTGTGACGAAAGGTGAAGTATCCTTCTTGGATCTTTTCTCTTTGGGAACCTATGGTGTAGTCATCTATGAGATGATGATCGAAGGGTCCTGCTCTTCTATCTCCACCGGAGTGTTTGGCTCCCATTCTGTTTTATTCGTGAATTGCTCTATCTCATGCTTGGGTGTATGAACATATGGGACATTTTTGTTTTTAATCCTCATCTCAGAAATTATTCCACATGCATCATAGTGCCAAATGAAACTAACAAAAAAATTCATTTCTTTCAACATTCTGTCTGCTTTCTCCTCGGCACCTTGGTCGTTGCAGATGAAATATCCTATTTTTCCTTTAATTCTAAGCTATTGTTTCTTTTTCAGAGATACAAAATGTATGCCATCTGAGTTAATCATTTTCCTTATGTATTCCAGGGAAAATATCCTCACAGGTAGATACTTGGGCAATTTGTATGGAGCCAACTCGCATCCATATACTCTAATCTCGGTGTGATTTTGGTAAAGATACCAATCTCCAGTTTTTGCCAGGTTTGAGAGGTGTAAGATCCTTTGAATCTCCTCATTTATTCTCGGTTCAGGTCTGCCACTGAGCATGCTCACCACTGGATGGTAGAACATCTCGATAAACTGTTTGAAATTCAATTCTGTAGAATTTTGTCTGAGTAGTGAAGTCCAAGTTGTTACCGCTTGTGGCCTCCCATCCTTGTCCATCTTCTGCATTGAAAAGGAGAATCTGTCCACCTAAAAGAAAGTGAACATGTAGGCCAGTATTGAGGAATACTGGAACATGCCCTCTGTGGTGAAATTTGAAAACTGTTCTTGAATACTGTTCGCCAGGAAAGTGATGCAATCGAACTAAGTGGTAGGTCTTTCTTCCATGGAGAAAACTAACAAGAAACCCAATATGGGTTCATCCACCCATTGGTCCGAAAAATAGCCAAGAAGAGAACAGAGCGATGAGATGACTTAGTTTCCCTTTACTGAGAACATGGAGAAAAGGTACAAGGGATTTTTCTTGGGGAACTGAGCAGCCTGAGGGAGGAAAAGATCGAAAATATAGGCTCTTTGAGGCAAAGATAACTTCTGGTAAAGCTCTGTGATGATTTCAAGATTGAAAGGGGAGGCGGGTTCATCTTTGGGTATATGCATCATCTGATCGATGGTTTTTGGTGTAATGAAGAACAAAGTCTCTCATGATGAAGATACTATGGCTCTCTGGTCAAGGAGGTAATGAGCCTGGCATTTGAGGGTGAACTCGGGGAAATGGTGGACCTGGGGGAAAAGATACAGAGGAAGGTTGGACTCCTAGAACCCAATTTCATCGCTCTGATCTAAGAAAACCTCTTTGAGCCATGACTAGAAATCCATGAAGTCGAATTCACACCTAGTTTCTGCGATTAAATGATCTTTGTCAGCCAAATGGATCCTGTCGAGGTTGACAGGAGGCGGGAGGAATGGATTTTCCTCGGCTTTTGTTTTCTTTGATTTTGGTGCCATCACTGTGAAAATACCTGCAAGTCAAACAAGCGTTAGTGGGGATGACAGTAGTTTTGGATGGTTTACTGAAATAGAGAGAAAATAGGGAATTATGCTCTGGTGCAATGGGAAAAATATTCTTGGGTGAGACAACACAGTGAGTAATGGGAGAATTGGGAGAAGGTAGTTTTGAGCAAACGGATACCCGTTGGGCGCGAGGGACAGATCAACAAGATAACGGATAAGTTAGCCAGTAATAAATTGCCAACGGGTCCTTTGGATCATGATATGGTAGGTAACAATGAATGAAAAATATGACTGGGTGATGTGGCAGGTGTTGATTGGGAAGTGACTATGGTGAAGGGACTTGTAACAAGTGAATAGGGGGAATAGACTGACAGAGTAATGAGACATGACCTATAGGGGAACAAGTGGAGAATGATGTCATGGGATGACGGGAGTATGTCAGAAAATGGTAAGCGGTGGGAGACTGGACCAATGGATCTCTGCCATGTAGACAAGGGGGCCCACCAGAGGAATCACTCCATTCTGGACCCCCCCCATCATTAAAAAAAGACCAGCCAGGGGGGTCCGAAAAACACTGTCAGTCGTTCATCGGTGCGCCTGTCGCTAGACTGTAGATATGAGTGCGATGTTTAACCAACATTCCGGACCCCCCCCTGAGTTTTCTGCTNCCTCCACCATTAAAAGCAGAAAACTTAGGGGGGGGTCCGGAATTAAATCTCAACTGTAGATCTCAGTGCCGACGCCTCAGCCGTTCAGATGCACGCCTTGTTTATACATGATTCTGGACCCCCCCTGCCGTTAAAGGTAGAACGGTCAGGGGGGTCCAAAAATTCTTGTGAATCTTAGATCTCAGTGGAAACATCTCATCCATTCATCTATGAGTTGTCTTTACTCTATGAGAACAAGGTCATATTTTCTCCAAAAATTAGGATAAGTGCATTATGTGGATTCGCCCAAGCTTTCTCTGTTTTTGTCACCATGGGGGTTAGAAATCAAACCTTTAAAACATCAAAGACATGGTTCAATATCGATCATCATGCCTATTTTATTGAAATAAAACAAACTACCCTATGTTCTAACCTAATTAGCTATGACATTTAGCCCAGATTAAACTTTTGGACTAAGAAATTACTCTATCCTGGGGTTATTTGACCAAGATTAGGCAGTTTGGTCAAATTTATTCACTAGCTAACCTAATTTGCTTGGCTAAGATTAAACAGTTTAGCCAAGCTTATTCACTACTCCTATCAACATCAATTTAAAAGGACTTGGCCATGATTAAACTATATGAACCAAGTCATTGTTATTGCATGGGGCTCTATTCAAATTCTTTTATGCCCTCTTTTATTCTTTTCTTTCTTTCTTTTCTTTTTTCTTTTTCTTTTATTTTTCTTTTTCTTTTCTTTTCTTTCAAATTATTTGCAGAATGAAAAATCATTTGACAACCAAAACAATAAAAGGATAAAATTTTCAGTCACCAGTTGATCCTATAAATTATAGGGTTATAACAGTGTCTCCACCTGGGGATGGTACTCTCCTTGTGAAGTGCCAAGAATCCTGTTTTCTAATGTTCTGAAAAACTTTCTCCACGGTTGCCTTTGTTGTATGATTTGTTTTATTTTTTGAAAATTTGATGACAATGTTCAGTGGCTTAGGGCCTTCTCCGTGGGCTTCAACCATCTGATTCAATTTATTCACTCAAAACTTGTAAGAAAAATGAAATTATTTGTACAATGGAAAGGTGTGACTGAAGGTCCCTACTGAGGAGGTGAATAGTGCTTTAGCATTCTGCCATTCACAGGTCCTCCTGGAAGATTGGTCCCATCGTTGTTGTTGAGTAGGAAAGCATTATTTTCTCTGAATGCATGAATTATATAACATCCCTTCCATAGACTGTCAAATTTTCCATGCTTCCCCTTATCTTCATTTCGGGCATCCCATCTCAGAACCAGGTCACCTAGCTCAAAATCATCCTCTTTAGTCCTTTTATCAAAGATCCTTTTTATGCTCTCCTGGACAACCTGAGTTTTGTTGTATAGTTCTTCTCTGGACTGCTGCAAGTGAATCATCTGGCTTATCCTTCTTTGGGAGTTGTTCGGCTTGGCTTGCATCTCTTGTAGCAGTTTCATGACAGGAATCCCTAAGGAGGTAGGAAAAACTGCTTCAGTGCCATAGACCAATTGATATGGAGACATACCAATTGACCTCTTGGTGGTCAGTCTATTGGCCCACAGTGCGAAGACTAGCTTGTTATGCCATGACTTTTTGTTTTCTTGCAACGTCTTCTTAATAATGTTCACTAGGGTTTTATTGGATGACTCCGCCAACCCATTTCCCTAAGGGCAATAAGCTGTGGAATGTCCTAAATGAATATGATACTGGTTGCAAAAATATATGAGCTTCTTTGATCGGAAAATAGTTTCATCGTCAGTTATAATCTTTCTAGGACACCCAAAACGAGACAAGATATTATTTTCTACAAATTTAATAATGACAGAATCTATAGCTTGCCTCCTTGGTACAACTTCGATCCATTTTTTGAAGTAGTCTGTAGCAGTAAGAATCCACATGTGTTGGACCGAAGAGGGAGGATGTATTTCTCCAATAAAGTCTAATCCCCATTGCTAGAAAGGAGCTTCAACAGAGATTGGTTTCAGGGGAAAAGGGAGGATCTTCCTTTTTCCCTTGAACACCTGACATTTATGACACAAAGTTACCTTTTGATGCACATCAGCAAATAGTGTAGGCCAATAGAACCCAGCTCTGATAATTTTATTAGCTGTGGTCTTCCAGCTCAGGTGACCACCACAGTCTCCTGTGTGAAAATCCTATCATACTTTGTCAGCTTCATCCTTTAATAGACAATTTAACAAAATACCTCCAGGATCCTTCCAATATAGATTGCCTTCTAGAATGAAAAATTTTAATTCTTTCAATTTTGAAAACCTAGCTTTAGTTTTGGTCAGACCAGTGGGAGCTTGTAAATTATGCAAAACAAATATCAGGTATGTGTACCATGGAGAGTTCAAAAATACCTCTTTCACGCTTGGAGTCGTCTGCTCTCCCTATTCATCTACTGTAGCTAAGAAATTAATATCAAGATCATGGAAATTGGATTCATCCATTAACTTTGCTAGACCTTGACCTTTAATCAGTTTAGTAGGCTTAATATCTATGTCATACTCCAGAATGATAGCAATCCATTTTCCTCTTCTTCCATCTGGATTGTCCTGGGTTAAAATGTCCTTTACTACTATGTTCAGAACGTATGCGGTGGTGTGGGAATGGAGAATATATACTCTAAAATCCTTTATGGATTTTACCAGGAAAAAAGATTATTTCTCCATTATTTTATAATTTAAAGCAACATATCTTAAAGATTTACTAAAAAAGGCTATGGGTTGTTCATACCCTTAGCTGTTTTTATGTAGTAGTACTGCTACAATGGTATGTCCATAAGAAAAAGAAGAAAGGTAAAAATCCTTGGTGAAGTCAGGACTAATCAAGACTGGAGCCTGTGTGAGTGCATGTTTAACTTGTTCAAAAGACTGCTTGGATTCAGAGTCGCATTTTATTTTAGTGTCCTTTTTTAACATGTTGGTGATTTTCCTGAGAAGCTCAGCCAGGTTAGGAATGAATCTTCTCAGAAAGTTTATTTTTCCAATGAAAGATTGTAACTCTTTGATATTCCTTGGGTGTTCCAGTTTCTGAATGGCTTCTATTCTACTGGGGTCTATCTTAATTTCGTCCTTAGATATTATGTGCCCCAATAGTTTCCCTTCCTCTAATCTAAAAATGATTTTCTTAGGATTCAGAGAAATCCCAAATTTCCTGCATTTCTCAAACAATCGTCTAAGATGTCGTAAGTGCTCGTCATCAGATTGGGAATAAACAGTTACGTCATCCAGATAAATGATGATAAATCTGACAAGTTCTTCCACAAAAGCGATGTCAATCGCTCTTTGGAAAGTGGCCCCAACGTTCATCAACCCGAAAGGCATTTTCACGTACATGAAGGTACCCCAAGGTGTTGTGAAAGTTGTTTTCTCTTGGTCATCTGGGTGAACGAGAACCTGGTTATAGCTAGAGAAACCATCCAGTAAGGAGATTCGGCTGGATCCAACTACCTTTTGTAATATGTGGTCCATTTTTGGTAATGGGTAGTTTTCTTTTAAGGAAACATTGTTCAGGTTTCAGAAATCAATGCAAAGCCTAATTTCCCTAGTTTTCTTTCGGGTCGGGACTAGATTTGAAACCCATTTGGAAAATTGTAAGGGGACTATGATTTTAGCATCATACATGTTTTTTATTTCTTTTTCTATCAAGGGAGGTAACTTGGGATTGATTCTCCTAAGTTTATTTCTTAAAGGTTTTTGAGCTTCTTTTATCGGGATCCTATGTTGAATGATGCTTGTTTCATAAGACTTTAAATCTTCATATCCCCAAGCGAACACGTCTGCATATTCCTTGAAAAGTTCAATGTATTTGAGTTTCTGCTCAGGAGGTAAGGATTTGGAAAGTTTTACTATCCTGGGTTTCTCTTCTGTCCCTATGTTAACGTCTTCAACCTCTTTCCCACTGGCTTCAATTTTAGTTTTTTTAGCTACATCATCAAAATCAAATAAGTCTTCTAATGGAACTAAACCCCTAGGCAAAAAATTACTCTTTAAATGAAAAACATTAGACTCTATCTCGTCTTCACCTAACTCTCCTGAATCTATTTTATTTACACTATCATTTCCAAAAATAGATTTATCCACATTTTCATCATCGTTTTCTAAGTCTATGTTTGTACACTTGAAATCATTTTTACATTGTAGAAAATCTTCAATTTGATCATTGTTCCCAAATACTGGCCAGTATCTGATGTTTTCCAGGACAGTCGGTCTGCACTTCACCTCCACTATTTATGGGTGAGTGGAACGAAAAGGTATCTTGCATGTAGTTGTTGACGTAGCTAACCCATCTGCTAAAATGTTTTGTCCCCTGGGCATCACTTGCAAATCAACTTCAGTGAAACATTTAAGGGCATCCAAAACGACATTTCTATAAGCTCTAAGCTTGGGATGCTTTGTTGCATACTCACCTTTAATTTGTTTGATAATTAATTTAGAATCGCCTCTTACCATGATTTTTTTGGCACCAACCTTCTTTAGTAACTTCAGGCCAAGCATCAAAGTTTCGTACTCGGCTATGTTGTTAGTGCATTGAAAATTCAGTTTGTAAGAATGGTTTTCCAAATACCTAGATTTGCGATTGTGCAGCCAAACTCCCTCTCTGGATCCTTCTTTGCTTAAAGCTCCATTGAAATCCATGCTCCAGAAATCTGCTGGGAGTGCTTCACTTATTACGAGTTTCTTCCCTTTTGCATCGGTGATTTCTTGTTCTTCGTTCGGGTCAAATATATCTTCTTCCAACTGAGTGATTTGTTATCCCATATCACCATCGTTATATAGGATGAAGGAATCTAGATCAGAGTGAGTAGATTACAGAGGATAGTTATGTGGATTTTCTTGGCTGCTGACCATATATTTCATCAACATCTCTCTGTACAGTCTTCTCTGTTGTCTGAATACTAGGATGGTGGAATATGACATATCCAACTACAAAGTGCCTTTCAACTTGGCCCCCCAAGACCTGGACAACAACATACCATATTTCAGGGGAATGTCCGCAACTACCACATCCATAACCATGATTTTTGCTGGAATCTAAACTAGGGTGATACACAAGTCCTTGATCAACCCGATACATCTAACTTTGTTGGAGTCAAAAGAGTGTAAATCCTTGTAAGGTCTTGTGACCTCGAGTCCTAGATTTTCCATCGCTACTTTAGGCATCAGGTTATGAGAAGCACTTGAATCTAACATAGCATTATGCAGAATCAGGTCATGTATATTAAGGTTGATGTAAAAAGGAGCGAAATCACTAGTGCCAGTCTGACCATCAACTTCAGGGCCAAACAAGAGTTCAAGTTGATCATTGGTAAGATTTACCATGTTTGAATGATTCACCGATCCAATGTTTAAGGCCTTTGTGCCTATATTAGGCTCAATGCTCAATGCTTTGATCACCTATGATTAGTAATCACCCTTACTCATAAACTCGAAAAGGGGAATGGGAATTTTCACTTTGGCTAATTTCCCTTCGAGGCTGAAAGGAGTAGGTGTTTTTCTTTGGCTCAGCAATTCTGATCTGTCCACCATAGTTTTCTGAGAAAAGTACTTGGTCGATTGGTTGATGAAACCTCAGTCTGTGTTGATCTTTGTAAAATGGTAGGGTTTCCTTTTGCTAGAGTTTCAACATTACCTTTCTTGGGGATCTTTTTGGTAGAAGGCTCAGGAGCTTTCTTGGTTTTGACTGTTTTCTTTGTTTCGGTTACCTTTTTTGGGGAATTTGCATCTGTCTTTTTACTTCACAGATTGTACTTCCTGTGTACCTCCATAGTGGCATTTTCAAATTCCTGTTGTTCGGTCTCTTCAGCTTCCTCACTCACCTCTGTTTGAGAAAGAAGGAAAAGTTCTTGCTCTTCCTGAGTAAGGAAAATGGCTTCATTATCGTGAATGCCCATGAGTTTTATGTGTGTGTCTTTTAATTCTTCAATTACCTCCTCACCCTCATCATCATAATTTTCTTGTAGGGGTGGTCTGATCTATTGATCAGGACCCCTCTATTCTCTTTGATCCCTAGGATCTCTCTGCCTGATTTGAGGAGAATTTCTTCTGAAGTTAGGATTCTGAATTTGTGGAGAAGGTTGGTTTTCTCTAGGAGAATTTATTTCGGTTATAGTAAGTCTCTCCATCATCCTCTCCACTGCTCTAGCTAAGGAATCTAGTTTGGCATCAGAAGAAGATGTGGAAGGTTCCTCTTTAATCGTGACTCTCCTCTCTATCCTATGCCATGCTCTTTTAGCCAACAAGTTGGCCTCTACCCTTATCGCACTTTTCTGCATGTCCTCCAGGGTGGTGTAGTTCCTTTCCCTTAATTGATATGGCATATCATCATCGAAACCGTCGGGGAATTTTATCAATGCCAAACCTTGTGGGGGTTTAATATCAGCTAGAATCGCATTGTACAGATTGTTGAAGAGGGTACAGTAGTCTTGTACTATCTCTCCTTGATTCCTTCTGATGTTTTTGTATTCTGACAAGATCTGGAAAGGATTTTTCTTTACCTCCCATCTATCCAAAAAACTTCTTTGAAATGATGTAAGGTCAACCACTGAAGCAACATGTAACCCTTTGTACCATTTCTTAATGTCCCCAATCAGACTCTATGCAAAAAGTCTCATTTGAACGTTTGCTTCATCCACTTCCTGCAAGTCAAAATAGTCATTCATTTTATCAATGTGTTGTTGTGCGTTCAAGGGCCCCATACCATTGAATTGTGGGAGTCTCATTTGATAGTCCTAGGGCATGTCGTGTAAAGGTGAAACCAACACCAAGGGAGAATATATGGCCTCCATGATAGGTGGAGGGGGTGGGACAACAGCCTGAATGATAGGTGGGGTGGTGGCAGGAAAAGAGGAGGATGAGGGACTAGCTACCACAGAGTGAGCAGTTTGAGGTTTTGTAGTGGGGGATAGTATTTCAGGGGTTCGGGGTTGCAGGATGGCTAGATCTAAAATGGTTTTAGTCACAAAGCTATCATATTTCGTTCTAAACATGCTTTGTTCCAAAATGGTTGTTATCACTGAAATTTCGTCCGCACATGGCGAAAAGAACTCAACATCGTCAAAACAGGAATGAAGTCATTCATGGCACAGGATTAATTCCACAGCATTGCAAAAGGGTCAAAAACTATACAAAGTAACCAAAAATTGAAGGGCGCTTTATAGAATCTAGGTGCACGTGCATATGCGTGCAACAACAACGTACAATGCGCGCATACGTGCATGATGCACGACTATTGGGCGAACAACCCGTGCACCTGCTAAACGATGCATTTACTGAAATTGGTCGGCCTCCCAACCACTAATGGATCAGCTCCCAAGCCAATTTGACATCAAATCTGAGCTGAATCTGCATGATAGGCTAGTCAAAGACCTAATTGAGACCTAAAGAGCCCCTTTTCACACCTCAAAGGAGTTACATAATCACCCAATGCTATGCTATAAAAAGCCATGAGGAACCATCATTTTCTCAAGGAATTTCATGTATTGTTATGCTGCTAAGATTGTTAAGGACTCACTCTTTGACAATTACACATTTGGCACCATTTCATAGGGCTATCAACTTCTCTCTTGAGTGGGTATGCTTGGAGTTCTTTCACCATCATTCTCATTTTCTTATTGTAAGGAGAGCAAGTTTGTGAGGGCCTCAAGAGCCTTCCTTTGGAGGAAGAAGGAACCACAGTTCCCTTTCTTCATTGTGCTTTGGATTTCATCAATTGATCAGCCTAAAAACATTGGTGATATTGGTCTTTTGTGTTTGTTATCTCTTTTTTCCATATGCTCATAGTTTTAGTTTGTTTTAATTTAATTCTTGTTTATAGTTCTGTTTTATTTTCTCTAACCCTTTCCTCTACAGCTGTCATGCTCTGCAAGACCCAACAGGGCATGTAAGCACCCTTTATTTGCTCACCAAGTGATGAATTGGGTGCAAACATATTGGCGACCATACTGGGGAGTAGGTATCAATTCCTCCCTCATTTGGGTTCATTTTGATTTCCTTTTGATTTCATTAACTTGTAGGTTCACAAACCGGCCTCTGCCGACCTGCTAACCAGTCAATTCACAAGAAATTGGAGAGAAATCCATCTGGATTTTTCTTCTCGGACTTTTT
>JASDQU010375385.1:1232-11351 GCA_032191745.1 Picea mariana
AGTGACTTATAAAGAATTGCATTAAATGAGCATAAATTAAAGTGCACCATTATAGAAGGAAAAGCTCAATAATGAAGAGACATAAGCATCAAATCTGAACACAAAAACTTGATAACGGAGTTCGTCCCTGGTGGACTAGGTCTTCGAGTCCTGCTCTCAAATGGGTAGGCATTTTTATTAACTCAACAATTTTTTTTTGGCAAAATACATAAGTATACCTCATTTTGGAATCAAGCTATAGAAGCTTTGCTCAGATTAGAAAACAAACAACATCATTGAATTCATGGCGTCGAATTACCCAAAAATTATTGTTTCCACGCTTCAATCTAACTCCGACACTCCCAGGCCCAAGAGAAACTTTATCTCGGTTTCTATGCCCTGCAACCTGCAATAAACGCTGAGAAATGTTTCAAAAAATGTGATAGTCTGTACTCTCACGTGCCTCTTACCTCTGCACCGGGTGGATGTCAAATTTTAAATAAAAATTGTGAGCTTTTAAATGATGGAGGTCGTTGGCCTATTGGTTGGCGGAGCATGTATTAAGGCGTTGATAGAGGGGGAGGTCCCGGGGTCGAGCTCTCAGTCCTCCTCTTTTGGGTCTTCATTGTAACATATGTATATATTTAAAAAATATTTGTTTCGCTAACTTTAGCAGTGGTTCTAGATAGTTCGTTGGGTGCTAGATTTGGCAGGGTCCCGCTGGATTTGGCAGACCCGCCAACATATTTTTTTTGAAATTTCATTCTCGGGCTATCATTAGGCATTTGTCCACTGCCACATGGCAGAACATGAATGGGCCACGTGGAATCCAACCATTGGTCCACGTCAACCAATTGTACCATCACATGCCATGTCAGTGTATGACCTGCCATGCCATCATATGATCTGCCACATGCAACATTTTTACAAGTCCATAGAATGACTTGAAAATGCCAAAAATGGGTGACACATGGCAGTCTCTGGTGCTGCCATGTCACCATGATGATGTCAACATGACACATGTATCTTCCTGTGTGTGACACGTATGTTGTATGGATGACATCAACATCCGTACTAATGCTAACGTCAGCAGTACGGATGCTGACTCATCCCCCTGCTGACTGGGCTAGGTTGACCAAACTTTGACTGTGAATATATTTTGATCCGTAACTTCGTTTGACGATTCGTTTGCACTGTTGGAAAGCTTGTGACATGCTCTTCGTGATTATGTAATTTTCATTGAGTTTTGAGGACTTTGAATTTTTTCCCTTTCTCTGTCTGCCGAGGCCATTTTGAGCTTCTTAAGTTGCTTCTACGAGTTCTACGTTGTCCTTAGTATTCTCTAGATCCTTTTTGGATCACTTTTATTTTGAAATATTGAAAGCCATCGACACTACCAGGATCAATTATATCGTTCCTAGTGCCTTTCTGTCGAGAACCTCCAATTATTCATCCTTCATGGTGGTCGACTTCTTTGTTATTCCACCCAATGGTAGGAATAGATCCTTCTGATATAAATAATCTTCCATCTACATCTTCCATAACTGGTAGTTTTGGCTGTTAAATTTCTTGACCCTAAACTTTCCATCTTCCACCATTGCTCCCATTTGAACCAGGGACCCTCTTTTCCTACGAGTTACCTTTCGCTCTGATACAAGTTGTTAGAAAAACACGATCACAGAGCAATAAAATAAAACAAATACGGAAATAAAACAAAAAAGATACACAACATAATAGAGACAAAGATAGACGTGGTTCACACAGTGTGGGATACCTCCACCAGATAAATTGTCAGGTCCTTCCTTTTTATTATCCAACAAAATGAAGGGATACAACCTACAACACACCTATTGTAACTTCCTCTTTTTTATCTCACAACCTCCTCTCTCATAATATAATATTTGCGATAATAAATAGCCACAATACAATTCCAGGCTCAATTATATCGTTCCTAGTGCCTTTCTGTCGAGAACCTCCAATTATTCGTCCTTCATGGCGGTCGACTTCTTTGCTATTCCACCCAATGGTAGGAATAGATCCTTCTGATATAAATAATCTTCCATCTACATCTTCCATAACTGGTAGTTTTGGCTATTAAATTTCTTGACCCTAAACTTTCCATCTTCCACCATTTCTCCCATTTGAAATAGGGACCCTCTTTTCCTACGAGTTACCTTTCGCTATGATACAAGTTGTTAGAAAAACAGGATCGTAGAGCAATAAAATAAAACAAATACAGAAATAAAACACAAAATATATACAACACAATAGAGACAAAGATATATGTGGTTCACACAGTGTGGGCTACCTCCACCAGATAAATTGTCAGGTCCTTCCTTTTTATTATCCAGCAAAATGAAGGGATACAACCTACAACACACCTGTTATAACTTCCTCTTTTTTCTCTCACAACCTCCTCTCTTAGAATACAATATTCACGATAATAAACAACCACAATACAATTGCCTCATAAGAGAGGGTTGCCTTATAGGGAAAAAAACCCTGAAAATAACTTATATCGTTAGATTTGTGATCTTATAATGAACGGTTTAGATTGACTATGAAATTACAATATTTTACAAGGAAAAGTTTCCCAATATTTCGCTTTGGGGGCACTGCCCCCGAATCCACGGCCAAGGGGGGCTAAAAAAATTGTCGGCTCCCTCCCCTGTACCCCCCCTGGCGATAGTTGTGGGGGGGAAATGAAATCCCCCCCATGAAACAAACCTCTGAATCAGGAAGATAATCAAGATCCACAACCAACATGAGTACTATTGTTCGACCTCACACATATATCAAAGAGCTATAGCATGGGGAAAACCCTTGTCTGTAGGAACCCTGAAAACCCTAACCCTTGGGAGGGAAACATAACAAAAAAGGAACAAACAAGATATATTTTCGTACAAAGTTGCCTCCTACATTCTAGTTGCGAAATCACTACACATTTTTTCGGTTAATAATTTGGGCATTTCGACACTACAATATTATTCAGGCCGGAGTATAACTCCATAGGAGTTAAAAAATAAATCTAGGTCCTCCCCTCACCCTTATTTGAGACCTATCTCATTGGCTTCCCCTTTTCACCCTGGTCACTATGATACCTATCATTTTTTTTTAAAAATTCACCCCGTGGACCCATACCCTTCCCGAAACCCTTATTTCCCACTTGTCCCATTGGTCTCCTCTCGTTTCCCTAATCATTGTGGTATATATCGCTTATCTATTTTTTTGTTCGTGGACCCACTGCTCATCCCCTCATGGCTCCCACCTGTCAAGAAGAAACCAATCATAAATTGAATACTGGCCTTACTACCCTTTAGGCCCAAATCAATAGGGACATTTTGGCCATTCATGCAAAAAAGGATCTTATCCAAGAACAACTTGGTAGCCAAACTGTTGAAGTCCATTCGACTCTACACCAATTCATGAATAAATTCCAGGGTCCTTCCTCCTCTGACCCACCTCTCTATAATGAAGGTTTTGACTCCGATCATTCTCTACACTATCATTCCAACTCCCTACCTCGTGACCCCCATCTTCCTAGAGTCGAGGTAAACCAAGCCTCGTTATGGAATTCTCTATTTGGATCCAAAATGATGAAAGTGGTGGCAATGGTGTTGAAATGCATGCCAAGGGTATGTTTCTTGGTCACAGTTTGTTGCAAAGTTGTATAAACGCTTTGAAACAGACACCCACCATTTAGGACGTTTGACCAAGTTGAAACAATCTCTAATAGTGGAAGATTTTATTGTTGCCTTTGAGCACTTGGATTTTTGCACTGAGAGCATGGCATGTGCTTTCTTCATGGAATGCTTTATTAGTGGCCTAAAGGATGAAATCCAACCCCAGGTCATCATGGCTCCCCCCAGACTTGGTTGGAAGCCACTAAGTGTGCCAAGGAGGCACGACAGGTCATCTTGGCCCAAAGTAGAAAACCCACTTTTGTTCCTCACCTTAAACCCAACACCCTTGTCCCTCAGAACACTCCTCCCAAGGTCCAAAAATTAACATGGGAGAAAATGGTTGAATGCCAACTCAAGGGTCTTTGCTATAATTGTGATGATAAATACTTTCTAGGGCACAAGTGTAAAGAACATAAACTTTTTATGGCCATTTCCTAGGATATTTCTGATGAAGATGTTGAGGTGTCACCTAAAGCAACACTACCCCCAACTAATGATATTACACTTCCCTATGATCCTATCGAAGTTGAACCACTAATTTCTCTACATGCTCTCACTAGTTTTTCGACTCCCCAAACCCTCAAATTGATTGGTTACATTAAGCATAGGAAAGTCAACATTCTTTTTGATAGTGGGAGCACTCATAATTTCATTCATTGTCGCCTTTCTCAAGAAGTCAATTTCTATATCCATGTTGTCAACAATTTTCAAATCATGATTGCTAATAGTGGTTCCATGAAATGTGGAGGGCATTGGGAAAATGTGCGCCTACAAATTAGTTGTTGAAATATTGAAACTGTGAAGAATATTCTAATTATAATTGAGTTATTTTTATATAGATCAAATCCCCTTTTGTTGATTGATCATGTTGGGCTTTGTATAAGACAAAATCCCCTTTTGTGGATTGGTCAAACCATAGTTATATGGTGTTGTTTGTAAAGTCGGGCCATAGGGCTAATTAAAGTGGTTTTAACCACTAGTTGAAGAAGTCGGCTCTGCTTGGTGAAGAGACATAACCCTAGCGCCTATCAACTAGTATAAATAAGAGAGGATGGCATCTCATTCTCTCACTCACTCAAGTCACTCATCTAGTGTGCAAGTTTTGAAGGAAGTTGCAGTTAGAAGAAGGAGAGAGAGGCACATGCTCAGTCTTGGGTTATTCTTGGTGGCTTGGTCTTTAGTCTTGGAAATCTTTTATTGAGGAAGTTTTTTTTAGGTTNCCATGAGAGTTTCCCAGGATAAAATGTTGTGTACCTTGTGATTGTGTTTCTTTCAATGATCCTGCTTATGCTATTATTGTCTAGTAAATTGAAAATAACTTAGTAGCATCTCTAAATTTAACATGGTTTCAAAGCTAAACTGAATAGAGCACCTTTCACTGGGTAACCAAAAATGTCATTGTTGCCATACAAGAAAATTAGGACTTTTTATTGGAAGGGAATTTCTAACTAAAAACCATCTAGGGAAGTGTGCCCTAGCCTAGCGAACTCATTGGTAGCTTGAGCGCACCTTTTCAGTGCCCAGAGCCTCCAAAAAGTGAAACCCTAGTTTTTATTGGTACCAGAAAACCAGAAAACCAAGAAAACATAACTAGTACCAAAAGTACCAGTCCAGATTTGTGCAGGTCCAGTTTCAAGGGGTAAAACATAATTTTTTTAAAATAGATAGCTCCAGCCTACCCACCTCATCCCAATGCATCTAGTCCCTAGATCAGAATTCCAAAATTTGAAGTTTGAAAATTAGGGTTTTCTCATAAAACCCTAAGTTGTAGTTGCAGTGGAAGTACCAGTTGCAGTTGCAGTATCAGTATCATTTGTAGCACCTTTGAAGTTTTAAAGGCTTGTTATTTACCATCTTTGCAAGAGGATACTACTACCTCTCGATACTATCAGAGGTATGTACTTACATATGTTCAAACTATATCATTATTCTAAAGGGTATTTGTAGGAGAAAGGATCTCTTGTCTAAACAAAAATCATAGATCCAGAGGGATCTCAGATCCAATACATCTAGAGGAATAATGCATCCATGTTTTATTATATTAATATGCATCTATTTGTTATGACATCGTTATGAAAACCTAGGTTGTATGTTGAAGTTATGACCATCATACTAACCCTTGGTCAAAAATTAAAGTCAAGGTATTGGAATGAGATTAGAGTTTATTCTCTAACTTAGATTTCTGTCAAGATAGCATATTGTCTTAGTATAGAGGACATGCTAAAGAAATCACTTGTCATCTTAACTGAAGGAGACTTGGAAGAAAAGCAACACACTCATTCTTGAGGATAACACTACAGGTTACTGGAGAAAATTCTTGTTTTGGTTCCAGGTTACCATGGAGGAATGTTTAATCACAACACTAGAAGAGTGTTGCTCTCATTTCGTATTGTATTTCTTACCTTTGACCTTTGTTTCAGGCAGGTCACAAGTGATATCTCTAAAGGAGATATTGTGACGATTATTCTCGCTATTGCTTTATTTTATTATAAAGAGTATTATTCTTGCCTGTTGTTGTTCTTGTTCCAGGCAGGTCACAGGTGCCCTAAGGAAGCTATAGTGATGGTTGCAGGAGGAAAAATATTGGATGAGACATGAAGCAGATTATGTACATGACCGTATACATTCATGTACCAAAGAAGATGATGAAGAAGTTATTTTTGAGATATTGAGTATCTCATATGGAGATTGATTGTAAGGAGTAGAAGGCTCCAAAGATGACCAAACATTAGAATAAAACTCACAATAGACTTGATCAATGGATAATGAAGCCACCTTGAAAGGAAGCAAAATTCGTTTGAAGTATGACTCAACTTTTCATACTAAGACTTGGTATACAACACCAAGTATATCATGTAGAGACTATGGAATCTTTGTAGACTCAGAAGAAATCAAGACTCAGAGTGAGCCAGATCTTAGAGAGGATCAGATGGGAAAAGGATACACCTTCCATAATTCTCAGACAGATGCCAAGAGTTGAGAAGACTAGCTCATAGTTTCAGAGACCTCTAGGAGACRTGAAATCTCTTGGGAAGATTCCCTTGTTTCAGTAACATAGAAGGAAGCTAGTCAGAAGGATTGGGAGATGGATTTTTCCATGAGACTAGAAGGGAAGTCAATATTGACTTCCAATATTGATCTAATAGATCAAGAATGTTGCAGATAAAAGTATAAAAGATGTACAAAGACTGAATTGTCTCTAGAGGATTCTCCCAACAAGAGGGAGAAGACTATGACGAGACACTTACTCCAGTAATCGAATAAATAGTTTCAGTGTTCATGAAGACAACCATAACAACCATGATTCTGATACAGTATGAGATTCAGGGGGAACAATCCCTATATTTGAGATTGAGTTATCTCCAGTGCTAGTTGGTGTAGTACATTAGTTGGGTCATGGAGACATGACTACAATAATAGATAGAGTTACCTCCATGAAAGAAGAAGAGATACTTTTAGTATTAGTTATTGAGCCACTTTCAGTTTCAGATGAAGTTGTTTTCATGATAGTGATCCAAAAAGGATCCAGAGAAGACTAAGGACAACTTAGAATTTGCAAAAGCAACTCAAGAAGCTCATAATGGCCTCAAAAGATAGAGAAAGGGAAAAAATTCAAAGTCCTCAAAACTCAGTGAAATTGACATCATCACGAAGAGTGCGTCGCAAGATTTCCAACGATGTAAACAGCTCGTCAAACGGAGTTATGGATCGAAAGATATTTGCGGTCAAAGTTTTGGTCAACCTAGCCTAGGATGAGTCAGCATCCGTACTACTGACATCAACATCAACATAGATGATGTCAACATTCGTACATTGTATGTGGCACATGCATAAGGTGACACGTGTCATGCTAACATCAACATGACATCATCATGGTGACATGGCAGCACCAGAGGCTGCCACATGTCACTCATTTTTGGCATTTTCGGGTCAATCCGTAGACCAATGAAAAAATGCCACATGGAAGTCCATACAGCCATGTGGAAGATCGTACGGTGACATGGTAGGATGATGTGGTAGTTGATGTGGCAGATGACTGTTCAGGTGGTTAGCGTCGCCCAATGGTTGGCTACCACATGGTAGTGGGCAAATTCCCAATGAGGGCATGAAAACCGAACTTCAAAAATACAAATAAAAGGCGGGCCCGCCAAATATGGTGGAGCCCCACCAGATCTGGCAGCTAAACGGTACACTCCGAAAAATCTAAACCACACTCCAAATTTGGCAAAGTTCCATTCCACATATATGTATACGTTATAACTATAACCCAAAAGGGGAGGCCCATGGACTTGACCCCATGACCCCCACCATTGGGCCAAACGCATTAACTATAGCATCCACCACCATTGGGCCAATGGACTATATTGTGTAGTTCGCTCCACTTTTTGTTTATAAACTAAGTTTTCCCACATACGAAAGAGGACGCGTGCGATGGTATGTTCGGGCACCGAAACCGAGACGCAATATAGAGAATTAAATGCAGAGAGTAGGCATGAAAACCAAGACAAGATTTCTCAAGGGTCTGGGAGTGCCAGAGTTGGATTGAGGCATGGAGACAAACATATTTGGGTAATTCGACACCACAAATTTAATGTTGTTGTCTGTTTGTTGATATGAGCAAAGATTCTGCAGCTTACTTCCAAAATGAGGTATACTTATGTATTTTGCCAAATTCTTTTGTTGAGTTAATAAAAAGGCCTACCCATTTGAGAGTAGGACCCGGAGATGTAGTCCACCAGGGAAGAAATCCGTTATCAATTTTTTTGCGTTCAGATATGATGCTTATGTCTCTTCATTATTGAGATTTTCCTTCTTTAATGGTGCATTTTAATTTATTCTCATTTAATACAATTCTTTATAAGTCACTTCGATGAAAAGATCTCGGATCATGTTGGTATCAGAGCAGTCATCTTTGACTTGATTTTTTGAGTATGGATTATTACTAGGGCCAAGCATAAGCAGGTTGAAGGAACTCTTAATACTTTCAATCTTGAATTTGGTCGTGCATCTCGAAGGAAGAAAATGGCAGAAGAGGACAAGTGTGATGAACAGGAGAAAAAATTCCATATGGTATTTTATCACATGTCATAAATGGTCGAGCGAATGTATGGAGACTGCGAAAAGAGGATGAAGAAGAAAGGGAAGGAAAATGAAGCACAAGCTGATGATAATGCTTCAGTAAATCTAGGGGATGTAGGAGACCTTCCTAAGCCTCCATCTTCACCATCAAGTTCTAGCTCTTCTTCCTCTGAGCATTCTCATCATTCTAGCCATAAAGCTTCTTTTAAGAAACCATTATTAAAGCTTGATGTAAAATTTTCTTTACCTATGTTTAATGGAGATGCTAATCCTGAAAAAATAGATAATTGGATCCGACAGCTTGAAGTATATTGTCATGTTCAATAGATTGATTAAGAGGAAGTTAAAGTGCAACTGGCTTCTCTTCGGTTGGAAGGCACTGGTCTCGTATGGTGGGAGAGAAAACTTCAGAACAAAAGTAAGTGTGGTAATCTTCTTTCCTCATGGTCGGAATTTAAATCAACGATAAGGAAGCAATTTTATCCATTGGGTTATTTACATAAACCAATGATGGAATGACAAACTTTAAGACAAAGAAAAGGTCAAACCGTACAAAGTTTCATGGAAGAATTTAGGAAGCAATCTCTTGCATTAAACATTCCTTTAGATTCTTATGAAACTTTAATGAAGAATATTGGCGCACTTCACAGTTATATTCCTCATACTTTGCTATTTTTAACCCCACTAGTATTGACGAAGTTTGTGTGAAAGCCACTCACCTTGAGAACATGGGAAATCATGTTCAAAAAGATCCCAAAAAGAAACCTTCCAATCTCCCACATAATTCGTTTAAGAAGTTTAAAAGGAAGGACAAGAATACTGCCACTGTAAAGAGAGAATAAGGAAAGGCATCTTTCACTCATTGCGAGAAAAGTGGTCACAATGATGAACATTGTTGGAAACTACATCTAGAGAAGAGACCGAAGCAGTTCGGTGGAAAGGGGAAGACAAAGACAATTGCTAAAGTGCAACAATATCTTGGTTTCGATTCAGGAAACGAAGGAAATATCACAACGGTTGGAGTACAAGGTTAAGATTCCCTTCATGCTAGTTCAAATTCCAATAATGAATCTCATGATGATGAATGAAAGAGGAATGAATTATTTCATATAAGAGTTGTCTCTAAACAAACTAAGATAAATACATTATTTGATCTGGGTTCCCAAGTAAACTTGATATCTGAAGCACTTGTCAAAATGTTAGGGTCCTAACCCGCACATAGGTAGATCAATGTATTCGGATGTAATAAAGGTCAATATTAATAAGACCTTTCAATAAAATAGAATAAGGCGGATGTAAGAAGACCTAATAGAATCTTCTGCTTCTAGAAGGATCTTCCTCTAGATGCTTCTTTTTAGTATAAATAGGAGTCGAGGGT
>JASDQU010375387.1:0-11405 GCA_032191745.1 Picea mariana
TGAAAAATGAGATGTTTAAAAGGGATATCCTCAAAACTTTAGATCCCCAATCTGTATCTCCTTCTACCGATATCCTCAACATTTATGATGATAAGCCAACCATCACTCTGGGTCAGTTGGTAGAAGACAGAGATGAGAGTTGTCCTTCCTTCTACATCTCTTTGAATATTTATGAGAAAACATTGCATAATTGTTTGTTGGACTCCGGTGCTTCGCACAATTTGATGCCAAAGGCTGTCATGGATGAGCTTGGGCTGGAGATCACCAAGTCTTATCATGACCTTTTCTCCTTTGATTCTCGAAAAGTCAAATGCCTTGGGATGAGTAAGGATTTGGCTGTAACCTTGACCGAAGAATCAATGAAGACAATGGTGATGGACATAGTGGTGGCTGACATACCCCCAAAATTCGGATGTCTTCTATCAAGATCATGGATGAAGAGACTAGGTGGCACTCTTCAAATGGATCTCTCCTACGCTACTATCCCTGTTTTCGGAGGGGTGAACAGAAGACTTTACAGGGAATCTCAGTTGGCATATGTAATTAGTGATGAGAAGAATCCATCCAATCATCCTATATATGCGATCGACACAGATATGGGATCTTGTATCTTGCAAATTGATGATTCACTGCCTGATACATTGCTGCTCAGAAAATCCACAGATCAGATCATAGTTCAGCCCATATAAATAACAGAGGATGATCTCTGGACCATGTTCTTTGACGGTGCTTGCACTAAGGAGTCAGCTGGAGCAGGAGTGTTATTCATTTCTCCCTCTAAGAAAACTTCTCATTTGTCCTTTAAACTCGATTTTAAAGTGACTAATAACATTGTTGAGTATGAAGCACTACTTTTGGGGATGAACGCAGCAAAGGAGAAGGGCATTAAGAAATTGCAGGTGTTTGGAGATGAAGATTTGATTATTCAGTAGGTGAATAAGTCCTTTCAAGCCAAGCATGTCAGGCTGAAGGCATACAGAGATGAAGTGTTGAAGGCAATTCAAAATTTTGTAGATTTTAAAATTGCATTTGTACCCAGAGCAATGAATGAATTCGCTGATTCATTGGCTGTGTCTTCTTGTGCATTCATACCCCCTCTGCCTCATAAATTAACTTATGAAATTCAAGTTAAATACAGGCCCTCTCTCCCTGATAGTGTAAAATTTTGGAAAGTTTTTGAGGACGATGCTGAACTCACCAGGTTCCTTGCAGTGATAGATGAGTTTGCAGATCTGCAGATCGATTAGGAGAACGAACATGACAATGAAATTGAGCAGCCAAAGCTCAAGAGAAAAATTGCAGCTCATGAAATAGTTCAGCTGTCCACCAACAGAATTCCTAAAGGTTTAGTCCCGTTGGAAAGGCTGTTCGATAACAATGATGTGGCTGCCAAATTGCAAAGTGGGGAGAAAGATTCAGATGTTTTGTAGTATAATGTGTCCAGTGAGCAAGTTCCTAAACATGTCAACTTGGCTTCACATTCGACTGAGAAACAAAGGGCTGATTATGGAGAATTGCTGAAGGAATTTGCAGACATCTTTTCTTGGCAGTATGATGATTTGAAGACCTTTGACACAGAGGTGATTCAACATAAAATTCCCTTGAATAAAGACACCAAACCATTCAGGCAGAAGCTTAGATCCTTCAACCCTTTGCTACTGCCCACAATGGAAAGAGAAATTAAGAAACTGTTGGACGCCCGCATTATCATTCCTCTCAGGTATTCAGAATGGATTGCTAATCTTGTACCGGCTAGGAAGAAGAATGGGGAGATCAGACTCTGCATTGACTTCAGAAATTTGAACAAGTTCTCTAGGAAAGACAACTACCCTCTGCCTAAAATGGAGCATATTTTGCAGAAGGTGTCAGGATCAAAGGTAATGTCCTTTATTGATGGGTTTTCCGGATACAATCAGATTGCTGTCCATCCATAAGAAAAATAAAAAACTGCCTTTACCACTCCATGGGGTACGTTTATGTACGAGAAGATGCCCTTTGGATTGATGAATGCAGGAGCGACATTCCAAAGGGCAATGGACATTGCTTTCATTGGGGAGAAAGATAAATTTATCCTGATTTATCTTGATGATATCACTGTTTTCTCAAGCAGCCACAAACTTCATTTGCAACACTTAAGAAGGACATTTCTGAAATGTTGAAGGTATGGCATCTCTCTTAATCTGAAAAAATCAAATTTTGCACTTAAGGAGGGGAAATTACTTGGCCATATTGTTTCAGCTTATGGGGTTAAGATTGACCCAAAGAGGGTAGAAGCAATTAAAAATCTTTCTCTTCCTAGATCAAAGAAAGACATTCAGTCTTTCCTTGGAACTATTAATTTTGTCAGAAGGTTTATTGTGAATTTTGCTGAACTCACAAAGCATATCACTGCTATGTTGAGGAAATAATCTGAGGTAAAGTGGATTGAAGCAGCCAGACATTCATTCAATGCCATCAAGGAAGCCATCACAACAACCCCTGTGTTGATTAGCCCCGATTTCTCCAAGGTATTTTACATTTTTTCATTTTCTTCCAGTGATACGATCACAACAGTACTCTTACAGAAGAATGCTGATGATCAAGAGCATCCGGTTGTCTTCTTTAGTAAGGTCTTGAGGGATGCAGAGGTAAAGTATGAGTTGTTGGAAAAACAGTCATATGCACTTGTCAAGTCACTGAAAGCTTTCAGGGTCTACATTCTTCAGGCAAAGGTAACAGCTTTTGTTCCCTCCAGTTCAGTCAAAGATGTTCTTGTCCAACCTGACATTGATGGCAAAAGGAGTAAGTGGATAGCAAGATTGATTGAATTCAATGTTGAAATCAAACCAGCAAAACTAGTGAAAGGCCAGGGCCTTGCCAAACTCTTGGCAGAGGAAAATTGCAGGCTGCTTGACATAAATCTGATGAGTATTGATCCAGAAAATGTTCTGTCTTCAGAGAACAAGGAAGGTGAGGGAATGCAGGTGTCATCTCATTTAGCTGATTGTAAATGGTACAGTCATATTATTCAGTTTCTGCAAACTTTATCAGTCCCATCAGATTTGACAAAGACTCAAAGAAGGGCTTTGAAGATCAGAGCTATAAATTTCTGCATCAATGATAATTTGTTGTTCTGGAAGAATCCCATTGGTTTGTTGTTGAGGTGTGTAAACCAAGAGGATGCAGCCAAAGTCATGTGTGAACTTCATAATAGTGAATGCGGAGGACATCACTATTGGAAAACCACAACACACAAAATCTTAAGATCTGGTTATTACTGGCCATCCTTATTTTCAGATGTATATGAGTTTGTGAAAACATGTGACAAATGTCAGAGATTTGAAGGTAAACAACAACTAAAGTCTCTTCCTCTCAAACCTATAGTGGTCACAGGGCCTTTCTAGCAATGGGGCCTGGACTTCATAGGTGAGATTCATCCGCCTTCTAGTGGTCAACATCGGTGGATCTTGGTTGCCACCGATTACTTTACAAAGTGGATTGAGGCTATTCCCACCCGGAACGCCAATCATACTGTCATCATAAACTTTCTGCAGGAAAACATATTTGCCAGATTTGGCTGTCCCAAGAGATTGGTCACTGATAATGCTGCTACATTCAAAGATAAACACTTGGTGAAATTGTGTGAAGAGATAGGAATTCAGCTGGTACATTCCACAGCCTACTATTCGCAAGGGAATGGTCTAGCTGAGTCATCCAACAAAAGTTTAGTCAGAATCATAAAGAAGCTGCTTGAACAAAATGCCAGAGGTTGGGATTCCAAACTGAAGTTTGCCTTGTGGGCTGACAGGGTAACATGTAAGAAATCAATCGGTACATCTCCTTTCAAGTTGGTATATGGTACTGAGGCCATATTTCTTGTTCAACTTACATTATTGGTTGCAAAATTCTTACAAGAAACTGATTCTGAACCGAGTGATTTGACTAGGAGAATTCATAATTTGGTGGAACTACAGCAAGATAGAGAGCAGCTCTTGGAAAAAACAGAATTGCATCAAGAAAGAATCAAGCAAACTTTCGACAAGAAAGTCAAATCAGATGTCTTCAAAACAGGGGATTTGGTCTTAAAGTGGGATGCAACAAGGCAGAAGAAGGGGAAACACAGAAAATTTGAGGCTCTCTGGATAGGTCCTTTTGTCATAACATCAGTGCAACAAAACAATACCTTTGTTCTCCAAACTCTTTCAGGCGAGCCAGTATCAGGTGGCCCTTTCAATGGGCGCAACCTGAAGATTTATTTCTCATAAGGCTTCCTTTGAAGCCAGGTTCTTCTTGTACATATTTTCTTTTTCAGTTTTGTTTTCTTTATTTCTGTCATTCAAATAAGTCCATGCCCAATGGTACTAGCGACTTTTTTCAAGTTTCTGTTTCAAATTGTAATAAGGCAACTGAGTCTAGCTACGTTCTTGGTCACCTCATAGGGAGATGTCCATCCCAGTTGGAGCCAAATGTTAACTCCCAAAATGAAATCATCCTTTTGGTTGAGTTTTGTAGTGGATAGCATGGCTATCGGTAGTGTCCTCAAGTTATTTTTGAGTTTTTATAGCTGCAAAACTTAGGTTTTGGTTTTTGTCTTAGAAAATAATTTGACCCATAAAGTCTTCTTTTCAAAATTTTCATAATTCACTTTCAACAGCTAACGTGTGTCCAAAAGTTGAGTGTTAGCTGTGGAAAGTGACGACTTTCAGCAGCTAAGGAGCGCTTCTCATGAGTCTGTGCACTGTTAAAAGTGGTGAATTTCAAAAAATCCGAGAATCAGTTTCACGGGTTGTGCGCTGGTGAAAGTGCACACTTTCCACAGCTATGGAGCAGTTCTTTCAAGGCCTTGCGCTGTTGAAAGTGGAGACTTTCCACAGCTAACGGGGGTTTTCCACAGGGCCTTGCGCTGTTGAAAGTGGAGACTATCAACAACTAAGGGGCATTTTCCACGGGCCGTTGGCTGAAGAAAGAGGGAATCACATGCGTGATATCCACGTCTTAAAGCAAATGATGATATGATCATCCCATGTCAGGAAAATCCAAATCATGCGCTGATGAAAGTGGGTAATGATGGAAACTCAAATTCTGCACGTCAAAATAGGATTGTGATGCGAATCCGGCTTAGAAACTCATGCTCCACAATCATGGCATCAGGGATGGCAAGTTTGAGTTCAGTGGTGCAGGTACAAAGAAGGTATCGTCAGCCTGACAACATCAAATCAATTGTGGTTTCCATATCACACACCGTTCATGGAGGTATGTTAAAGTTTCATTTGTTTCAAAACAGAGTCGACGCCTGAAGTGCTTTCAACAGCGCAGAACCTCGGCTCGACCAGCAGTTGCAGGGGTTACAAATTGTCGGGATCTTCGAGTTACAGTATGGCGAGTGGTGCTCTACTCAAGAGAGAACTGGATATCCTGTCCTTTTTACAGACACATCTCGAAGTCCAGAAGCATTTCTCGAATGCAGGGTGTATTGAATTCATTGAGAGGTTACAAGTTGGTTGCCACCAGTCTATAGCAGAAGCTTTTTCCAAGACTTTCGATGGGAACAAGGCTCGCGTCGGGTCCATGGAAATGGTGGTAGATGAAGCTGCCATTGCTGCAGCAACAGGCCTACCAAGAACCGGTCAGAATTGGTTTAAAACCATTGCTCCCAAAAAATTGGATTTCAGAGTTTATTTGAAAGAGGGGTATAGGCACAAGGCATGGAAAAAATGTATGCTAGTTTCCTATCTAGACGAAGAATGGCAGGAGCTGTTCAAAGGTATCCAATTGTACATTACCTCGGAGGGCAGGTATGATAAAATTATGATGTATCAATTCAAGCTCCTGGATCATTTCAGAGGCAAGACTCCTCTTAATTTTCCTTATTTCCTACATAAAATTTTGACTAAGGTTTGCAAGAAGATTAGAGCTCAACCCTTGAGCATGAAAACTACTCCGTGTCACTTCGGCTTCATAAAATTGATTATCCTGGAGGAATTGAAACAACAGGGAAGGAGCTGGGAGCATTTCCTATTCTGGGAAGGTTTTGAAACATAGAACCAGATTGCAAATGAACAAGGGAAGGGTTCAAAGAAACAATCGTCTCCTCAAAGTAGTTCAAGAAAAAGAAGGACCCTGCCAGGAACTCCAGAAGACATAATATCTGGAGTGAAGCCCCACAGGTTGAAGAGAAAGTTAAACTTTCAGAAGACCACAGAGCAGATCACAGAGTAGACCATAGAGCGTCCTACAGAGCAGAGTATAGGGAAGGGAACCAATATACTAAACTTGCCCTATTCAGACTCAGAATCAGAGCAACAAGATCAATGCCTTGTCACCAAGAGTCCTGAGCAGTCAGCTGAGTGTGCACAAAACTATGAGACCTTCAATCATACAGAACAAGGAGAAACATAAAAAAGCTCCAAGTCAAAGAAGTCTCAGAAAATCAAGCATCTGAAGGAGGTCATAGCTCAACAAGAGGTGTTGGAACGGGTGATTAAAGAAAGGTATAAGAAGTTTTCTGATAACTTCACCAAAACCAATGCTGCGTTTGAGAGCTTGGCTAAGGAAAGTGTTAAAGAGAAGAAGAGGAAGAAAAAACTCACCAAAGATTACAATAGCCTGTGGTGGCTTGCCAAACGAATCAAAAGGAAGATAAGAAGGTTGAAACGAAAACTAGGGCAAAAATCCCATCCAGATTTGAAGGTACTCGCTCAAGTCATCGTTAATATGCAAGGTGAGAAATCGGAGACACACTGAGTTTTGTTGAAATCAAAATTTTGGAGGTGAAAACTCGTTTTGAGCGCCATCAGGGATTTCAACAGCGTAAAGTGATATTTTATGACCCGTTACCTGTGGAAAGTGGTGACTTTCAATAGCTAACCCGCGAAATATTAAACGAGTTAGCTGTTGAAAGTTGGAAAAGTCTTTTTTGAAGCCAAGGACAAAACAGTTCTTTCCAAACAAGTTTTGAAGGGGTTCCAGCGTATCAAGGAGCTATCAGATCGCATGTAAAGGGCACAACATCAGAGGTTCGAGAGAATTTTGGCAACCACATGCAAAACCATTTCCTCAAAAATTGACCATGAACGTTGGGAAGATCCAACTATCAAGACAGGTGTCCTACCATTTTTCACCACATTGCAGATACCAAGAGCTGAAGGATGCAGATGGAAAATTTTGGAGGTTGAAGACAATTCGAGTTCTAAGTTTAGATGTTAAGACTTTATTTTTCAAGTTGTTTAGATAGAATTGGATTGTTTTTAGTAAATACAGATCCATGTTTTTAGGATATGTAAAACTGTTTGTAAGAGGCTATAAATGCCTATTTTTGATATGAAACAAGGGTTCAAACTGGGAGACATTTTCATGCCATTGTATAGACTCTTTTTGCAGAAATAAAGTATAGTTTCCTTTCGTTTGCAATACCAGAATTATTCATCTTTCATTCTCTGTACTTTAATTCCAGTTTATTTTAGTTCATAAAGACTGTTACCTCTTTGTTGAACTCATAGACTTGAAATTAAAGGATTCCTTGTTGTCTTGTATTATACCCTATTTTCACTAGTATTGGCAATCAAGAATAGTTTTGTCCATACTCTGTTTCAATTATTGGATCTGGTTATTGTTTACTGAAAGCACTGTATCTTTAAATGTGTGATGAGTTGTTCCTTATACAAACCATTGAAGACCCCATTGTCCCAAACACCTAAAAATCATTATTTCTAAGTTACCAAGCATCCTTAGCCTACAACCCTAAGGAGTTTCTTGGAGTGATAATAGTACCAATCAACGGTCTAGATCTTCTCCTAGGTATTAAAACCTCCCAGTCACGTGTCACAACATCACACTAGAGAAGCACTTTCAGAGCCAATCATAGATTGCCACATGGACATATGGATCCAACCAAAGGTGCCCAAATGCATATCCAATTCAAGAAACATGTGTTATGTATCTTAGCCACATCAACATCATCATGATCAAATAAAATGTTGAACCAGGTCTAGGATCATGTCAGCATGATATATTTTCCTTAGCCAAATTTTTTCCCATGTATAATCTAGATTGATGACTCCCATTCCATCTCCAACAACTTCAATCAACAATCTAGATCTGATCAGGCTGATCCAATGGTTTTTTTTTTTTTACACCTTTGCAAACCCTGATAGCTCTAATAGGTGTGCCTCTGATTGATTGTTGAGATTACTCGCTGAAACTGATTCTATGACTACTGAGTCACATAATCTATGTAGTTGATATTTTGAGCTTCTAGAGAGAATACATCCTTCACATAGATGACAGAGAGAAGACGTCTTTCACAACACCATGGGGGGATTTCATGTATGAAAAAATGCCTTTTTTATAATAAATGCAGGATGAAATTTTCAGAGAAATATGGACAGTGCTTTAGTGGGTGAGAGATACAAGTTCATTTTCATATACCTTGATGACATGATTGTTTTCTCCAAGACATATGAAGATCACATCAAGCATTTAAGGAAAAACATTGTGAAGTGTAGGAATTTTGGGTTGTCCTTGAACCCCAAAATGTCTTATTTTTCTATGGAAGAAGGAAATATTCTTAGCCATATAGTATCCAAAGAAGGGGTGAATATAGATCCAGAAAGGGTGGACGAAATCAAACAAAGTGCTCAGCCTAGGAAAAAGAAAGAAGTACAATATTTCCTAGTTAAAATAGGATTTTTGAGAAGTTTTGTCCCCAGTTTCATTGAAATCATGAAGCATATTACCAACATGTTGAAAAAGGACCATGAAGTCAAGTGGACAACTGAAGACAAATAATCTTTCCAATAGATCAAGGAATCCTTGAGAGATTCTATAGTTCTGATCAACCCGAATTATGACAAGGATTTCCTCATTTTATCTTTTACATCAAGACATAGGATAATTGTTGTGTTGCTTTATAAAAATTCAAAAGACCAAGAGAAACACATAGCCTTTTTCAGAAAGGCCTTGAAAGATGTTGAGCTAAAAAATAGTAGCATGGAAAAATAGGATTATACATTAGTCAAAGAATTAAAGGATTTTAAAGATTATATATTGCACTATAAGATATTGGATTATGTACCTACCAATACTATAAAGAAAATTCTCACACATCCTGACAGTGAGGGAAGAAAAGGTAAATGTATTGCTAAGATTCATGAGTATGACGTGGAAATCAATCCCACAAAGCTAGTAAAAGGACAAGGACTATCCAAACTATTGGCTGAATATAATTGCAAAGTTTTAGACTCGTATGCATTATTAGCAAAAATCTTAGCAACAAATACTGAAGAGGATGAAACATAAGAACCATCCTTAGAGGGAAGTACCAAATTTTATCAATCTAATTGGTATAAATACATCATCTTTTACTTGCAAAATTTCAGCTACTCACGAGTATGGGATAAAGCCAGGGTTAGGTGTATTAATATTAAGGTTGTACAATATTGCATTTTGGGGGAAACATTGTTCTGAAAGGACCCAAGGGGAATAATTCTAAATTTATTCACTTAGGAAGAAACTGAGGGCATGATCATTGAGTTTCATAAGGGTGCATGTTGGGGCCACCATGCTTGGAGAGACACTTCATATAAGATCCTTAGATCTTGGTATTAATATCCCTCTTTATTTTATTTTGTAAATGGTTTGGTTCGAGCATGTGTAGAATGTCAAATGTTTGCAGGAAATCAAAAGTTGATGCCCCTCCCATTAAAATCAATCAAAGTTGAGATAGCTTTCCAACAGTGGGGATTAGACTTTGTTGGAAAGACTAATCCAAATTCAAGTGGAAATCAAAAATGGATTTTAACAGCCACAAATTATTTCACAAAATGGGTGGAGGCCATACCTACAAGGGAAGCCATCGATGAAGTCATCATAAAGTTCCCATAGGAAATTATCTTGGCTAGATTTGGGTTCCCAAGAAAGATAATTGTTGATAATGCTTTGGATTTCAAATCTCCCAAATTATTTAAGTTTTTTCAAGCCATAGGGAAATGGTTTCGCTGAATCTTCCATTAAGAACCTTAACAAGATTATCAAGAAAATGTTATCTCAAAATAGGAAGACATGGGATTCCCACCTAAAATATGTTGTCTAAGAAGACATAGTTACCATCAAGAGGGCCATTGGAACTTCCCCTTTTCTATTGGTGTATGGGTTGGAATCCATTTTCCCCCTTCTAATCAACCTCCCCATGATGAAATTAATGCAAGAATAAAAGAAATATTTGATAAAATGACCAAGGAAATAAATTTCATGAAAGGGGATATGGTCCTAAAATGGGATGCTCGAAGAGAAGCTAAAGGGAAAAATGGTAAATTTGATAATATTTGTCTTGGACCTTTACAAGTGGTTGTAGTATAAGATAACAACACCTATGATTTATCTTATCTAGATGGAGAATTTTTTGGGACTCCTGTAAATGGGAGGTTTCTCAAGAACTTCTTGCAGTACTAATCACTACAAGTTTTTCTTACCCTGTACATAAATAATTCTTCCTTTTCATTTTTTTCCATGAATTTTTAATTTTACTTCATTCACCATTCATTACTTCAAAAAATAGGCAGGCTTCTAAAAATATAAGTTGTTGAGCATTTTTTGTTGGATCATGTTGTCATTGATGCCAATGGTTTGATTGATTGATGTCAAGTGATTGATTGATGTCAAAGGATTGATTGCTTGATGATTGATGTAATATAATATGTATTTTCCTTGATGAGAATGCATAGATGAAGATGGATCAATGAGTTGTCATTGATACATGATGAAGATGGATCGATGTGGTTTNTTCCTTGATGAGAATGCATAGATGAAGATGGATCAATGAGTTGTCATTGATATGATGAAGATGGATCAATGAGTTGTCATTGATACATGATGAAAATGGATCATTGTGGTTTCAATGGTATATAATGCATTGTTGGAAAAATGTATAGATGACTCATTATTGTCTTATCATGATGGATAAGGTGCGCAAATGGATGAACCCCAAAGTGGTCCCCTTATGGTGAAATCCCTCATGGGAAGACGCTTTGCGGATTGAGTTATTCTAGAATAATGGTTGGAGGACCCTTGCTCTCATTGTTTTCTTATCATGATTGATAAGGTGCACAAATGGATGAACTCCAAAGTGGTCCCCTTATGGTGAAATCCCTCACGGAAAGACGCTTTTCGGATTGAGTTATCCTAGAAGAATGGTTGGAGGACCCATGCTTGTATGTGGAATAATGAGATGAAGATCAAGCAAATAGCTGGTGAAACTGTCCTAGATGGATAGTGCTTGTCATGCCATTTCCAGTGGTATGTGGAATGTCACATAACTCCTCATGGTTTGAGAGTTATGGCCTTACGAAGATGAAGGACCCCCACATGAAGGCTTGAAGCCCCCAAGGTCAAAGAAGTCAAAGTGACCTAAAAGAAGAAATCATTATTTA
>JASDQU010375388.1:781-11405 GCA_032191745.1 Picea mariana
TTACCAAGTAGGGCCGACTTCTTCCAATAATGGTTAAAGACACTTTATTAAACCCTAGGGTCCAACTTTACAAACACCACCATATAACTATGGTTTGACCAATCCACAAAATGGGATTTGGTCTTATACAAGACTCGACATGATCAATCCACAAAAGGGGGTTTGATCTATAAGGTAAAAACTAATTATAATTAGAATATTCTTTGAAGTTACAATATTCAACACTCCCCCTTAACAAGAAGGGTATTATACTGACATAACCCAATGCAACATCATCAGGAGAGAGACAGGGCAACATCGTCATCAACATCTGGAACACTGACTGACACATCTACAAATAATCAATTTTTTTTATCATCATCAATATCATCATCCACATCATGGATCTTGAGCATCATCATCATCAACATGAGGCTGAAACATCAACATAAATTAGTATAAATCAATAACAACAATATCACCAATCACAAGGCTGGTACACCATCATCAACAACATGAGGTTGATACAAGATCATCAACAACATGAGGTTGATACAAGATCATCAACAACATGAGGATGATACAACATCATCAACATATGGAAACATAATGAGGCAGGTGAAACAAAATTTTGTGTTACTATGATAGACTGTCCTTACTAGACCTTCGGGATCTGCCCAAGAATCAAGATGTTCCCTAGGATATAAAATCCTAATGGATCTACCACATAGTACTATGATAGACCGTCCTTACAAGAAATTCTGGATCTTCCCAAGATAATAATAATCCCTAGGATATAATATCCTAACAGAGCTACCACTACTTACCACCGAAGGCATATACATGCACAGGTACTCTGATAGACCATCCTTACCAGAACTTTGGGATCTGACGAGGGATGATCAATCCCCTAGGATATAAAATCTTAACGAAGCTACCCACTATTGGTTAGGATACAATAGTATCATCAACATCACTCCCCCTTTTGAGGGAGGTCTTTTTGGACTATACCAAGATTGTCTCTGGAGTATCCAAACTTCACACATGACATAGGTTTGGTCAACACATCTGCAACCTGCTCATTTGTGCCAACATATTGGAGCTTTATAGCTCCCCTCTGCACCATATCATGAATGTAGTGATACCGAATTTCTATGTTCTTTGACTTATCATGGAACAATGGGTTCTCTGTCATCTTTATAAAACTCTGGTAATCACATAGAATCATGGTGGCTTCCATCTCCAAATCAAATAGACCTGCCAAAAAATTCTGAAGCCATATGGCTTCGGAATTGGAGGAACAAGCTACAATGTATTCCACTTTTTCCATGCTGAGAGAAATACTAGATTGCTTCCTGTTTTTGCATGAAGTCATGGCTGACCCCAAACTGAAACAACACCCTGAAGTTCTCTTTCTATCAGAAGCACTTCCAACCCAATTCTAAATAAGTATAACCATACAGTCTGAAGTCTTGATCTCTAGTATAATAGATACCATAATCCAATGTACCCTTAAGGTATCTCATCATATGATTTGCAGCTACAAGGTGAACATGTATGGGATCTACTAGATATTGACTCAAGGTGTTCAGAACACATCATATATATAGCTTGGTATTCATCAGATACATCAACGATCCAATAATATGTCTGTATAGAGTAGCATCGACCACCTCTGATGAAGTATCAACCAGGAGATTCAAATTTGTTTCAATGGGTGTGTTCATGGATTTACATTCCAACATGTCAAATCTCTTCAGTATTTCAACTACATACTTCCCTTGGTTAAGGAAGATATTCTCTTGGATTTTTCAAACCTCAATACCTAAGAAATAATGCATCAGTCCTAGGTCTTTCATCTCAAACTATGCAGCAAGATTCTTCTTACAATATATGATGATATTTTCTTCCCCATTTAAGAATAAGTCATCTACATACAAAAACAATATAACTGACTCGTCATTCATGACCTTGAAGTAAAGGTTAGAATAAGCTTTACGGTTGGTAAAGCCCAAGCTCAGTAGGAAACTTTAAATTCTACCATACCAAGATGGAAGAGATTGCTTAAGCCTGTACAAATCTTTCTTCAACCTACAGACATGAGTCTTTCTATATTCAACTTCAAACCCTCGTGGTTGTTCTGTATACACTTCTTCTTCAATAAGACCATTTAAGAAGGTTGTTTTCACATCCATATGGTGTAACGTCCACTTCATTTTGGCTATAAGAGCTATGATGGTTCTGATAGAAGTGTATCTAGCTACAAGAGAAAATGTCTCTTCATAATGAACACCTTCCTTTTGAGAAAAACCATGAGAAACAAATCTTGCTTTATGTTTTTCAATACTTCCATTTGCTACATGTTTTATCTTCTATATCTACTTGGAAGATACCACATATTTGTTCTTTTTTCTGGGAACTACTTCCCATAAATCATTCTTTATAATGGACTAGTATTCTTCTTTCATGGCAACCACCCATTCTTTCTTCTGAATGTCTTCCTCAAAGCAAGTAGGTTCCTTTTCTATGAGATCACACATCAAGGCCATATAGCTAGAGAATGGATTAGGTTTCTTGCTTTGTCTCATGGTTCCTTCTAGGGAAACATACTTCTCTCCATCTTCAATAAGTTCCCTCTCCCAAGTTGGATTTCTCTTGCGAGATATTGTCATATAGGGAGGTTATAGAGATTCTGTCATATCATGATCTTCTAGAATATCATCATCAAGGTTAACTGTAACTTCCTTCACGGGTTCTGCAACTCTGGGAGCTACAAATTATTCTTCATATACTTCTTCAATATGACATTTCCTTGATCTCTTGAGTCCTACAACTTCATCAAAGGTTACATATCTACTGATATCAATATGCTGGTAACCTAGTATGTAAATTATGAAGGCCTTAGATACCTCACAATGTCCAACAAATATTCCATTCTTTCCTGAGGGATCCAACTTAGTTCTCTTTTCTTTTGGAATGTGTACAATTACTAGACAACCAAATATTTGACACAACTTACTTATGGATTCTTTCTAGTGAACATTTACGGGGGTTTTGAATCCAATTGCACCATGGGATAATATATTTTGGACATAGACTATTGTTCTTGCTGCTTCAGCACATAAGTGACTTGGAAGATCTTGATCGTGGATCATAGTTTTTACTGCATCCATAATTGTTCTATTCTTTCTTTCTGCTACACCATTTTGTTGAGGATTATAGGGAGTGGTGAGATCCCTCTTAATCCTGACATCTCTGCAAAATATTCCAAATTCATTTGAGGTTTACTCTCCTCCATTATCTAACCTGAGTATCTTGATTTTTCTTTCAGAGAGGTTTTCTATCAAGGATTTGAATTCCTTGAACTTCCTGAGTACTTCATCTTTTGATTTGAAGAAATAAACCTAAGTCTTACGAGAGTAATCATCAATAAATGATACATAGTTAGAGAGGTCGATGTCATTGGACCACATACATCTGAGTGGATGAGTTCCAAGATTCCTTCTGCTTTACTATTTCTCTTTGGTAAATGGTTATTTATGTTCTTTCCTTGTGCACATCCCTTGCATACACCTTCATGATCAACCTTAAATTTTGGTAAACCTATAACTACCTTGGTTACATATGGTAAGGCTTTGTAGTTGATGTGAGATAGTCTTCTATGCCAAAGTTCACACAAAATTTTAGTACAATGAGTTAAGGCTACATCTGAGTGACCTTTTAACTTGTACAAGCCTCCTTCTTCTATTCCAATAACAACTCCATCTTCTATAGTTTTTCCTTTAGGAAACATATGAACTTCACCATCTATGAATGAAACCTTGAAACCTTTCTTATCTAGGGCTGAGATAGAAAGTAAGTTCTTTTTCAAACCTGGTACATAGAGTACATCCTTGATTCTCATTGGAGTTCTTGAATTTAGTTTGTGGGTGGATTCTCTCATTCCTTTGATAGGGTACTAATACTCATCTCCAAATGAAACTTTATGAGGGAAATCCTTTTATGTAAGGCTATAGAGAATGTCTTTATGACCTGTCATGTTCTTGGAGGCACCACTATCTATGAGCCAAGTATCCTCTCCAAGTATCATAGATCTTGAGAGGGAAGAAAACAAAACATAATCTTCAACTTATTCTTTGGTCAATTTATTGGGTGGATCATCATCTTCAGCTGCATGGGAATGATTTATTTTTTTATTTATCTTCTTTTATTCTTCCTTTTTGGCAGGACAATTCTTAGCAATGTGTCCCATCTTATCACAATGATATCATTGATAAAAGGCGAAGTCTTTTCCCTTTCTTTGATCCTTATGAAATTTATAGAATCTCTTTGGAGGGTGATATTATTTATGAAGGTGGCTATCCTTTTGGAAATGAGACATTTCATTTCCTCCTTTAGCATGAACACCTAGGGATTGATCTTAAACCCTTAATAGTACAGCTTCTCAGTTGACCACTCTTGCTTCTTTTTGAACACATTCTTCCCATAGACCATCAAATTCGAGTTTCTCTTTTCTTGCAATGATAGTTTGGATGAAGAAATCCTAAGGTCTTGTGACACCATTAAGAGTTGTCATTATGAGTTCATATTAATATAAGTTGTCTCCAATTGCTTCTAATTGTTCCTTGAATTGAGAAACCCTAGAGAAATAGTCTTGAACTATTTCTCCTTTATGCAACTTTGTATTCTTGAGTTGGGTTCTCAGATTCATCTTCTGGTTGATGTTATTTCCTTCATACATTATGGTTAGGTCATCAAACATATATTTCAGAGTATTCTGAGAAGACACTTGAGGGATCAAGTGGTCTTTAATGGAATCTGCAATTATTCTTTTGGCCCTAATCATATCCTTCTTGTACTTTTCTTTGGTTGCTTCTTCTTTGGGTTCTGATACATTTTATTTTATGGATTTTGCAAGGTCATTCTCTTCAAGAATGAGTCCAATGTTTTACTTCCAGGCACAAAATTTTTCCACACCTTCTAACTTGTCAACAAGTTAGTGCTTGCAGACATATTGACCTGGAGCTAGGAAAATGACCAGAAAATGAAAGTTCTCAGAAAATGAATCTGAACTTACTAGGAGGTGTGCTCAACTGAGGTGAGTTGGATGGAGATGAATGTTTCAGAAAATTCCAACTCTTTCCCCCTGAAACTTGACCTGCACACTTTTGGACTTGTACTTATGGTACTAGTTTTGGTTTCCTAGTTTTCTAGTTTTCTAGTACTAGTCAAAACTAGGGTTTGAATTTTTGGAGAATTTGGCCATTGAAAAGGTGTGATAAAGATACCAAAGGATGCGCTAGGGTAGGGAGAAATTCTCTAGATGGATTTTGGTTAGAAATGCCTCTTCAATAAAATGCCCTACTTTCCTTGTACGACAACAATGACGGTTTTGGATAGCTAGTGAAAGGTGCTCTATTCAGTCAAGATCTGATACCATGTTAAGTTTTAGTGCTGCTATTAGGTTATTAAATAATTTCCAAAATAAAAACATAAAGAGGATCACTGAAAGAAACACAATCACAAGGTACACAACATTTTATCCTGGGAAACCCTCATGGGGGAGAAAACCCAACAAAAACTTTGTCAGTGATAGATTTCCAATACAATGCTAAGACTAAGACGAAAACATCAAAGATAATCCAAGACTGAGCATGCACCTCTCTTCTCCTTCTTCTTGCAACTACAACAACCATCAAAAGATGCGCACTAGATGAGTGATTTAGTGAGTGAACAAGTGATGTGTCATCCTCACTTATAAATACTAGTTGAGGAGGCGCTAGGGTTATGTCTCTTTACCAAGTAGGGTCGGATTCTTCCAATAGTGGTTAAAACCACTTTATTAAACCCTAGGGTTTGAATTTACAAACACCACCATATAACTATGGTTTGACCAATCCACAAAAGGGGATTTGGTCTTATATAAGACCCGACATGATCAATCCACAAAACGATATTTGATCTATAAGATAAAAACTCAATTATAATTAAAATATTCTTCGAAGTTACAATATTTCAACAACAACATTAGTGGAGTTGTTGTGATTAGTCTCCAAGTGGGAGATTGTTCATTTTGGAGCCTAATTATCTTTCTAATTCAGAGGTCTTGTTTCAGTTATGTTTAGATCCCATTTCTAGACAGGTGGGTGTGTGTGTTTGGGATTCCCCCCCATATCTATCACTAGGGGGTCCAAGGGGGGGAGACGATGATCTTTTGTATCCCCCCCACCTAGCAGGGGTTTGGAGGCAGTGCCCGCGAAGATAAGTTTTTGAGAAAATTGCATTATAAATATTGTAATTTCCTAGTCATTCTGAACCATTCATCATTAGGTTTCATATATGATGGTAGAAGTTATGTTAGGGTTTTTTTACCCTAGAAGGAAACCCTCGTTTATGTATGATGGAATTGTATTATGGTTGTGTATGTAAGTGAATATCATATTATGGGAAAGGAGACTGTGAGAGAAGAAGATGAAGTTACAATGGGTGTGTTGTAGGTTATATCCCTTCATTTCTTGGATAATAATAAAGGAAGGAATGGAAATTTCTTTGTTGGAAGTATCCCATATTGGGTGAACCACATATATCTATATCTCTATTGTATTGTGTATATTAAGTGTTTTATCTTCACATCTATTTTTATTTTATTACTCTGTTATCAATTTTTTTCTAACATAGATTATGGAAGGAATGAGTGTGTGAATGATGGAATTACACTAATTCCAAACAATACATTTGCATGTTCTAATTTTGACACTTGTCACACAAATAACTTCCTTTGACCCCATTTGGTGACTGATTCCCAACCTTTACGAACTTAGGATAAAATTATATCCCATTACTTTTGACTTTAGTAAATATTATAATATTCCCTTGTCTTAAGCCCCCTTGATTTATCCCCTCTTCCTAGACCCTTATCCCCATCTTCCTCTCATGGAGTCCTATCCCCCAAACCCTTTTTGTCTGATTTGGTCTACAACATTGATGTATTTTATTAATATCATCATGTGTGATTACATATTACAATTGTCCAACTCTCTAACCTTTAAACTCATAGGTTCCCTGGACTAAATCACATAGGAACTTTGGCCTCAATATGTATAGACAAAATCACTATGGGCCAAAACATCCTGGATCACCAACCTATTAAACATATGTAATTTTACAAATGGGTGTGGCCTAGGGTTATTACATTCTCCTCCCGCTTATTTATGCATTGTCCTAGGTGCATTATATATACATGTACAACACAATTCTTCAAAAAGTTTAAAAATATGTGGTTACTCCTCCCTCATGGCCTCCTCATGATCCCACATTGCATATTCAGGTCTGTAATAGGTCCACTAGACCTTTACCATCCTTATTATTCGATTCCGAAGGAGCTTGACTTTCTAGTCCAATATGCACGCCTTCTAAACTCAAAATCTGCCTTCTTGCTCCACCTAAACGACATTCCAATCAATTACATGATTAGCATCAAGAACATACATTTTAAGAAAATACACATGAAACACATTATGAATGCACATGGATGAAAGCAATGGAATCATATATGCAACAAGATAAATCCTTTCCATGATCTCAAATGGTCCACAATATCTTACTACCATCTTTGGGCATCTCCCCAATTTAATTGAGCTCTTCTTATCTTTCACTTTTAAGAAGATATGCTCACCCATTTTAAATTATCTATGTGTTCTACCTTCATCTACATAACTTTTCCACCCATCTTGAGTAGCCTTGAAATTATTCTTTATTTTTACTATCTGTTCTTCCATTTCTCTGAGCAAATCTGGCCCAACTATTTCTCTGTCTGCTGGGTTGTCACACCTCACTGGTGTGTTGCAATTTTGTCTATATAATGCTTCAAATGTGCTCATATTTAAAGAGAAAGGATACCCATTATTATAAGAAAACACAACTAAATGTAAATCATCTTCCCATTTTAATGGTTTATCCATCACATACATTCTTAGCATATCAACAATCACCTGATTGGCCCTCTCGGTCTTCCCATATGATTCAGGGTGATATGTTGTGCTAAAATTTATATTTGTCACAAATACTTTAAATAATCCATTCCAAAAGTTTGATGTGAACTTGGGATCTCTGTCAGATACTGTAATGTACCCAACCACCCACACACTAGGCACGCTACCTCAAAAACACACTTCTAAACACATTTTGAATTCTGATAACATTTAATTCAAAAGAAGAATAAAATATTTGCAATAACCACACATGAAATAATGAATATTCATGCCAAACCATCCAAGAAAGGAATAATGTGCCACGCACAACAATAACCAACAAGAATTCACACAAAAATGCATCCCAGAGATAGATATACACAAAGAAATATAAATTATGAAGAAAACATAAAGACCACTTATCTTTAATTAAACCATCACCAATTCGATGCAAAATAAGGATGTTCTTTCCAACCATAAACACTATTGTTCCAATTCTCAACAGCAGGTCAACCCCGAGCCAGGGTTACGAATCCAAAAGAATGGGTCCTAGGCCAAATATAAAACACACAACAGTTGGATAATAAGATCTCAGGTTTTCCCAACCACACAAAAATACTAATTTCCATCTCTCTTTCCCCTTCATCCTACACAACCCAAGGAAATGAACCCCTTTTTCTTCCATGCAGTCCCTTGGGTTGCTCCATTTCTCTCTAGGGATCCAATGCTACTGGTTAGGAAATCTCCATGCTGGAAACTCCAAGGATTCTCAGTTGTGAATAGTTCATTCAAAACTACCTTCAATCTCATGCCCATAGGCATCCATTCCCAACAGGAATGATCAGTAATTTATTACATCCATCTAGAAATGGATCTCCTCTTCCAACGATTTGTTTTTATGCTCATCCCAATAGCACACGAATTAGCAAGAATGATGAACAAAGAATGAAAGAGTGAGAAGAGTGTAAGAATGAATGGAGAAGAGTGAGTGAACCCCAAAACAACCCAAAGAGTTGTTTATATAATTACATGAAAATAAAGAACCCCATGGCCTCCCCAAGAAGCTCATGTAACTACTTTTCTTCATAAAATCAATTATTGGTAAATAACATATAATAAAAGACTTAGCCCTTAAAGACCCCTCTCTCATGGAATCATATCCCCCTATATCTTTTGTCCTTGTCCATCATGCATTTAACGATGTATTTTATTAATATATATAGATTTATTACATTTCTGTTAAGCCCTAATATTGGCTCATTACCCCTTAATTGGGGCATATTATATTAGTAATGTTATTTTATTTATGTCGGATTTAGGCCATTAGTTGTAATTATACCTCCTAGTCTCCTATATATATACCAAGGAGACATTTTCATTTTGAATCATCTTGTACTTGAACATTTAAGTGGTGTAAAAGGAGGTTTCCCTCTCGAAGAGGCTTATTATCTAAAATTATCTCTTTTTCAAGGCGTTGAGTACTTTTTCTGAAGTTTTTCTATGCTATATTGATATTTGGTTCTTAACATATGGTATTAGAGCTCAAGGTCTTGGGGTTTCGCTGCTACATCTAAGATACCGTGGAATTTTCACTATAACTTTTTTTCTACAACGTTTCAGAAGGAACGTCTTGGAGGATATTTAGTAGACAGATCAAGGTACGTTGGGTTCAAAATTAATATCCTGAGGCATTATACTTTTGGAGATACAACCTGTAGAAGATAGGGTTCTGGAATCATCATGAACTGAGTCATTGCGGTATTTTTTCTATAAATTTTTTTTTGTAATGTTTCAGACCCTTACCTCCAGAGGATATTTACATAAATCAGTAAGGTATCTGTGGTAAAACTTTCATCTTTTGGGTCATCTTGAATTTGGATATACACCCTGTGTAAGATAGGGTATCTCACTAGTCCTATTGACTAGTCTCAAGAAGGTGTTCTAGGTAAAACAATCATAACTTCTTCCTAGAGTATCCAAATTGAGTGGAATTGGTTTCATTGGATTGTAGACAGTCTGTAGTATTTTTGGTGTGAGTTTCATAATTTTATATCAATTATTGTGTGCGGGGAATGCTATACAAGTTAGATCTCCTGGAAAGGCCAAAAATCGACAAGTTGTGGGGAAGTTACCATAAATTCCACTTGGCACATCCAATTTTGATCAAACCTATGGAATTTTAGAGAATAAATATTAGAGAACTACATAAAACAAAGTTTCATACCCAGAAGGGCCGAAACTTCAGAGATACAACATAAGAAATATTGTCTAGCAGAACCACCTCAAAATCAAGGTTCAAAAAGTGATACTTGGCCAACATGCCACCAAAAAAGGGAACTTCTACACCAAATAAGCCTCCAGAAAATCCTACTTGGACTCTTGACGAAGGTGAAGAAATGCGTAGGGACATAAATGAACTACAAAATAAGATGGATTCAATGGAAGCTAAGTTGGATACTAAGATGGATTAAATGGAAGCTAAGTTGGATACTAAGATGGATTCAATGGAAGCTAAGTTGGATACTAAGATGGATTCAATAGAATCTAATTTGGATACTAATATGGATGGTTTAAAAGGGGAGATCATGGAAGTATTGAAAAATTTCGTAATAGAGAAGACACCTGAAAGTGAAAATGCATCCCATGAAATTCATGATGAGGACACAAGGAAGGTG
>JASDQU010375394.1:1156-11227 GCA_032191745.1 Picea mariana
AAAAGTATATATATATTCCACAAATTTAATAAATTATATGATTTTTATTATTAAAAATCTAATAGATTAATGTTTAAAAAAAGTGTTACAAAATTACAAAATTCAACTTACTTTTTATAAGTTAATTCAATTCAATTAGTATAGTCTTAATGGAAAAACATCAATCTAAATGTTATAATAAAATGATGTGATTGTTGAAAACTTTATAATATTTAACCATCATCTTCCTTTCCATTTTGGAAGGCAAGAAGAATATGCAATAACTATAAGTTTTTCACTTCCTTTGCTTATGTGTTCATGAAACTATATTGGCATTTTATATTCAAGTTGTCACTTGGATGGCTCCCATTTTTGTATGGGTACATTCTCCCTTTTTCCTTAATGTGTTATATTGAGTTCTCATTTAACATTTTTCTTCACTAATTTAATAAAAAAATTATATTTTAAAATTATATATATATATATATATATATATATATATTTAAATTTTATTTATTTATATATTTAAATTTCATTTTATTTTGTGATTGATTATTTTTACTGTTTATTTTATTAGCAACAAAGACCAAAAACAGATTTACTATTTTTTCCCAGAAGATTGAGAACTTAAAAGTGTTTTCAAAAGTCTCTGTCCAATTCAGTAATAAGAAAACGTGCTTGAGGGTTTTCGAGTGAAGCCCTTTGTCGCCCAATGATATCACTTAGTAAACCAATAGAGTAACACATGAGTTTGAAGTGGGGGAATTTAAAGCCAAGCTTAAGTGCCTTAGACTATGGCGAGTTTGTATAGGAATTTTTTTACTAGGGATAATTATTTACAGTTAAAATATTGTATTATTTTTTTCCAAAATGGGTAAATTTTGTAAAGGTTATGAGTAATTCTTAAGGATTCCGCATAACTACGAGGAAATTCATTTGATTTAAAAATTCAATGTTTTTAATTTCATCAATTTCACCAAATAATTAGGATAAAAAAATTAGTTTGCTTTTTAAATTAATGTGTAAACATATTGTAATTATTATGGAAACAACATGTGCATTATATAGGAAATCATTGTGAATATTATAAATAATATAATATTCAAATTGTTATCTAAAGTTAAGTTAGAATATTATATAGGAAATCAATGTGAATATTATAAATAATATAATATTCAAATTGTTATCTAAATTAGAATATCTATAAATTATTGAAAAGATCATCTTAATTTAAAATTTTGATTAAAAAACATATTCAAAATTTATTTTTATTTTTTTTAATTTAAATTTGTTTTTTTGTTATTATGGTAAATTTTTTTTAAGGATGTATGATAAAAAAATAATAATAATAATTAAATTGTTTTTTTTCAATTTAAAATTATTTTTAATTATTATGTTATTTTTTTAGGATGTATGATGAAAAACAAAAAAATAAACTATTTTTTCTTTAAAACCATTGTAAAATGTATAATATTATTAAATGTCTATTTAAAGTATGGAGAATCATCTCCTCTAGCTCTTATAAATTGTTTTGCTAACATTTTATTTTTCTTATAAATAAAAAAATTTATAATTTAAAAAATAATAATAATAATTATTAAACCTACCTCTAATAATTTTATAAACCATATGTATAAAAACAATCTTGTACCTATAAACAAAAAAATTTATAATTTAAAAAATAATAATAATAATTATTAAACCTACCTCTAATAATTTTATAAACCATATGTATAAAAACAATCTTGTACCTATAAACAATCTTGCAATTCATAAAGAAATATTATAACAAATATGTTTTTAAAAAAAAGGATTATACTTTTTTTTTCTCTTTGATAACATTATCAAATTATTATATATATTTTTTTAGGAAATAAATTGTCACTAACCAACAACAAGCATGATGAATTCACATTTGATTTTAAATAAATTGAGCTAACGAAGAAAACTAAATAATTATATTTATCATGACACACTTAATGTTATTTAAAAAAAAATTTACATTTTAACTTTAATTTATTTTTTATTTTTAATAAGTTATTATTCCATTTAGTAAAGCTTTGTCTCATTACTTTTATACTCAATAAAAATATAGTAAGAAAGTATAAGGGCTACATTAACATTACTATGATAATTAATAAAAATAATAGAGTTTTGTCACATTACTATGATAATTAATAAAAATAATAGAGTTTTGTCCCATTACTTTGGTACTGAATAAAAATATAGTTAGAAAGTGTAAGGGCCATATTAACATTATTTTAGTAATTAATAAAAATAATAAAATAAAGATCATATCAATATGTTAAATTATAAAGATATAAATTTATTAACATTATTTTGGAACTTAATAAAAATAGTAATAAAGTATAAGGACCACATATTGATGTGGTATGTTAAATATGTTAAATTAGAAGGATTGTGGTGTGTTAAATTAGAAAGATATATATAGAAATAAACTATAAGAACCACATATTGATGTGGTATGCTAAATTAAAAGGATATAGATTTATCATTATAAGTTTTCTGTAAAATATTTTGAGAAAACTTTTTAAATATTTTTCATGATTTATGAATGAAACTTTAATTTTAATTACATAACTTAATTTTCAAAGAATCAAGAGTTTAACATGCAATCTCTTCAACTTTAAGAAAAAAATCTCATAACCATCCAAATTACATTTGGATCATAACTTTGTAAACTAACACTTAAAACTAATTTATTATAAAAAAATATTAAATTTTACAATAATTAATTTAAATTTTTTTATATAAAAATTGATTTTTAATATCATTTTATTTATCTCTTAACCATTTATAAAAAAAAATATTTTTAATATCATTTTATTTATCTCTTAACCATTTACATTTAAATTACATTTGGATCATAACTTTATAAACTAACGCTTAAAACTAATCTATTGTAAAAAAAAATACAAAACTTTAAATAATTAATTTAAAAAAATTTATATAAAAATTTATAATAATTAATTTAAATTTTTTTATATAAAAAATTATTTTTAATATTATTTTATTATTTTTAATGGTGAAGAAGAAAACATTGCCACAATATTACCTTTATATTTCAACTATGCGCAAAAAAAGATATTACCATTTTTTTTACATTGCTTTTAACGCTCAAACTCGTCTTTCCTCTTTATAATATTACTATTTCTTTTTTCACTCGAATCTTTCGCAAACTTTCATGCTTGAATATTTGAAATACTCACCATGATGTGGTTCTAGAAATCTTATTGAAATGATGTGTGTTGCCTTGGATACTCATATATTTATTCCTTGTCAATTTAGAATGCCAAATATAAGCTGAATTGACTCCTAAAAAGTAAATTGGGATCAATGTTATTATCATCTTTTGACGAGTTATGTATTTAAAAAATAAATGTTATTTTCGATTATAAAAATGGGATCAAAGTTATTCGTATATTTATTCCTTATCAATTTAGAATGCCAAATATAAGTTGAATGGACTCCTAACAAAGTAAATTGGTATCAAAGTTTTTTTAGTTGAAAATTTTTCTATATATCGGCGAAGGAATATTGGGATCAAGTCAAATCTTTCGTCAAGTAATTGGACAACAAGCTAATTTAGCTGGCAAGAGATCAATATACTAAGAAGAGCTGAAAATTGAATAGTTATAACAGAACTATATGAAAGGGGTATAAAAAGTTTTGCAGTATAGACAATATAAGGGATTGCAAAGATTTAGAGAAATGATGGAGGATATGTTGAAATTCGTTGACAAAATGAGCCTCTAATCCTAAAAAAAAATGGTAGCAAGCGTAGGTCCCTCATGACCATCTAGCCAATGGTTATAATAGAGCATACCTGCTTTTCTCTGTAATGTTGACTTTGATAGAAGGTCTGCTTCCCTGTTCTATTCTCGAGAGGAATGAGAGAATGACAGTTTCTTGAAATGGCGCTTGAGAATTCTGATTCTATCTTTCCAAGCCATGAGTGTGATGATTTGAAGCTTTCCTTGATGATTCAGCCAGTCAATGATCACTCTCGAATCCCCGATCATGTGAAGGTTTTCTATGTTTAGTCTGGAGGCCAAGTGAAGAGTTGCCCAGGCACCCAATAGTTATGCCCTTGTGTTGGTGCATGGGCCGCATCAGAGAGTCCATTTGTAAATTAAGTTTATACTGAGTTTTATCAGTCCACCTGCACCACTCAGAGTTTCATTTTGTTGAGTTGCGTCATTGAACCACCCGGTCAGATAATCATTTGAGAAGAGTGGTCTAACTAATGTATTTTTTTTTACAGTGTCCGGGTAAATATCTTTCCAGTTTTTAAACAGTCCAAGAGATTAAAAGAAACAACAGTGGATGAGGGTGTCTTGTTTTCAAATATTTTATAGTTTCTAGCCAACCAAATATGCCAAATAAAATCTTTCAGCAGAAGTCCAGTGGTCAAAGCAAGAAGAAATGGAGATCCCTATCCAAGCAGTTTTTAAGTGACTGACCTGTGCGATTTTGTCCCATACTAGACAGGCGAACTGGCATTGGGTAAAGAGGTGGTCAACTATCTCTTCATCCCTGAAGCAGAGTTGGCATATACTTGGACCAGTCCACCATTTTTTCTGAAGTGAATCCCAGGTGGGGATTTTGTTTTCCAAAGTAATCCAGGTAAATAGCTTGATTTTGAGTGGAATCTTCCAATTCCAGAACTGTTTGCGCCAGCCAATAATATTGTTAAGCCAAGTTGTATTTGCAATGGTCGAATAGAGATTTTTTACAGTAATAAGGCCAGTATTGTCACCATCGTCCCACAACAAATGGTCCACCGATTCATTTAGGATGATGCCCACGCGGGATAGCTCTGTGCAGTAATTTTCCCACTCCAATACCAGATCTGATGGGAGTTCAAATTCGTTGCCGGTTTTCCAGCCTGTAGACTAGGTTTCATGGTCGTTGGCATGTCGAGCTTGATAGAGAAAATAAGTATTTTTCGAGTTTAAATGAGTGATTAATGGTGGAGAGAGTAAGGAAGTGTTACCAAGTCCGATGATGTGATCTTTGCCAACAATTATGGAGTGGTCGGAACCCGGTTTTCAGTAAAGCCATCCATTGATGCATTGCGTCGATTTTGTGATGATCCTCCAAGTCTTAGAAGCATTTCTTGCAAGAGGAAGCCCAGAACAAAGCCAAGAGGCGACGAAGGTGAAGGGTAAATATTTATCTTTTATGATGTCACTCTATATGCCTCAAGAATTTAAGGCGTGCCAGAGGGAATTTGTGGCCAGTGCTTGATTGAATTTGAAAATATTCATAATCCCCCATCCTCCTTTGGATTTTGTCTTTGCTATCGATTCCCAATTGCAGAAGTGTATTTTGTGATGGTCCGTGTTTCCCAACCAGAGGAAACTATAAGTGAGTTTTCTTAGCTTGTCCAATACAGATGTGGGAATGGCTGCAAGTGCCATCCAATGAATTGGTTGTCCCTCAAGGACAAATTTTATGAGAGTGTAGCGGCCTCCAATGGTGAGCCATCTGTTGCACCAGTGGCCCACTTTTTTTTTCACCTTTGTAATTAACCAGTCCCAATCTGATGCCTTGTAATGATCATCCTTAATGAAGTATCCAAGGTATTTGAAGCCAATGGAGAGGTGAACAACGTTATGAAGGAAGATGGTCTTCAAATGTTCCAAGTTTTGTGCAGGTATATTGTCGAAGTGGAAGGTCGACTTAGACTAGTTAATTTGAAGGCTCGAGGTAGAGAAGAAGATCTTTAATATTCTAGAGATTTCCCTCCATTCGAGCAGGTTGGCATTTGTCATTATGAGGACATCATCGACAAAAAAGAGGTGCAGGATTTTCACTAATCTTGAGACTTTTATCCCTGTAATCCTACCTTCATCTTGGCTTTTTTTTAGGAGAAGACTAAGGCCTTCCATGGCCAAGATGAATAAGAGCGGAGATAGTGGGCAGCCCTATCAATGTCCTCTACCGCTGTGAAAGAAGGTGGAGAGTTCTCCATTTATAAGCACTGCAAAATTTAAAAAAAAAATTATCATTTTAACTTCAAAGTTTTTTTATCATGACACACTTAATGTTATTTAAAAAAAAATTAACATTTTAACTTCAAAGTTTTTTTTATTTTTAATAAGTTATTATTCCCTTTAGTAGAGCTTTGTCTAATTACTTAGATACTCAATAAAAATATAGTAAGAAAGTATAAGGGCTACATTAACATTACTATGATAATTAATAAAAATAATAGAGTTTTGTCACATTACTATGATAATTAATAAAAATAATAGAGTTTTGTCCCATTACTTTGGTATTGAATAAAAATATAGTAAGAAAGTGTAAGGGCCATATTAACATTATTTTGGTAATTAATAAAAATAATAAAATAAGGATCACATCAATATGTTAAATTATAAAGATATAAATGTATTAACATTATTTTGGAACTTAATAAAAATAGTAATAAAGTATAAGGACCACATATTGATGTGGTGTGTTAAATATGTTAAATTAGAAGGATTGTGGTGTGTTAAATTAGAAAGATATATATAGAAATAAACTATAAGAATCACATATTGATGTGGTATGTTAAATTAGAAGGATATAGATTTATTATTATAAGTTTTCTGTAAAATATTTTGAGAAAACTGTTTAAATATTTTTCATGATTTATGAATAAAACTTTAATTTTAATTACATAACTTAATTTTCAAAAAATCAAGAGTTTAACATGCAATTTTTTCAACTTTAAGGAAAAAAAATCTCATAGCCATTTAGATTACATTTGGATCATAACTTTATAAACTAATCTATTATAAAAAAAAATATTAAATTTTACAATAATTAATTTAAATTTTTTTATATAAAAATTTATTTTTAATATCATTTTATTTATCTCTTAACCATTTACATTTAAATTACATTTGGATCATAACTTTATAAACTAACACTTAAAACTAATCTATTATAAAAAAAAAATACTAAACTTTAAATAATTAATTTAATTTTTTTCAAATAAAAATTTATAATAATTAATTTAATTTTTTTTATATAAAAATTTATTTTTAATATTATTTTATTTATTAAAAATGTAGTGTGTTAAGTTTTTAATGGTGAAGAAGAACACATTGCCACAATATTACCTTTATATTTTAACTATGCGCCAAAAAAGATATTACCATTTTTTTAACATTGCTTTCAACGCTCAAACTCGTCTTTCCTCTTTATAATATTACTATTTCTTTTTTCACTCGAATCTTTCGCAAACTTTCATGCTTGAATATTTGAAATACTCACCATGATGTGGTTCTAGAAATTTTATTGAAATGATGTGTGTTGCCTTGGATACTCATATATTTATTCCTTGTCAATTTAGAATGCCAAATATAAGCTGAATTGACTCCTAAAAAGTAAATCGGGATCAATGTTATTATCATCTTTTGACGAGTTATGTATTTAAGAAATAAATGTTATTTTCGATTTGTTAAATTATAAAAATGGGATCAAAGTTATTCGTATATTTATTCCTTATCAATTTAGAATGCCAAATATAAGTTGAATTGACTCCTAACAAAGTAAATTGGGATCAAAGTTTTTTTTAGTTGAAATTTTTTCTATATTTGAAAATATAATGTGTTCTCACATCTAGTACATAGGTAAAGGAATATTGCGATTAAGTCAAATCTTTTGTTAGGTAATTGGACAACAAGTCAATTTAGCTGGCAAGAGATCAATATGCTAAGAAGAGCTGAAAATTGAATAGTTATAACAGAACTATATGAAAGGGGTATAAAAAGTTTTGCAGAATAGATAATATAAGGCATTGCAAAGATTTAGAGAAATGATGGAGGATATGCTGAAATCTGTTGACAAAATGAGCCTCTAATCCTAAAAAAAATTGGTAGCAGGCGTAGGTCCCTCATGACCATCCAACCAATGGTTATAATAGAGCACACATGCTTTTCTCTGTAATGTTGACTTTGATAGAAGGTCTGCTTCCCTGTTCTATTCTCGAGAGGAATGAGAGAATGACAGTTTCTTGAAATGGCGCTTGAGAATTCTGATTCTATCTTTCCAAGCCATGAGTGTGATGATTTGAAGCTTTCCTTGATGATTCAGCCAGTCAATGATCACCCTGGAATCCCCGATCATGTGAAGGTTTTCTATGTTTAGTCTGGAGGCCAAGTGAAGAGTTGCCTAGGCACCCAATAGTTATGCCCTTGTGTTGGTGCATGGGCCGCAGCAAAGAGTCCATTTGTAAATTGAGTTTATACTGAGTTTTATCAGTCCACCTGCACCACTCAGGGTTCCATTTTGTTGAGTTGCGTCGTTGAACCACCCGATCGGATAATCATTTGAGAAGAGTGGTCTAACTAATGTATTTTTTTTTACAGTGTCCGGGTAAATATCTTTCCAGTTTTTAAACAGTCCAAGAGATTAAAAGAAACAACAGTGGATGAGGGTGTCTTGTTTTGAAATATTTTATAGTTTCTAGCCAACCAAATATGCCAAATTACCAATGGAGGGAGTAATTTATAAAATCTTTCAGCAAAAGTCCAGTGGTCAAAGCAAGAAGAAATGGAGATCCTTGTCCAAGCAGTTTTTAAGTGACCGACCTGTGTAATTTTGTCCCATACTAGACGGGTGAATTGGCATTGGGTAAAAAGGTGGTCAGCTATCTCTTCATCCCTGAAGCAGAGTTGGCATATACTTGGACCAGTCCACCCTTTTTTCTGAAGTGAATCCCAGGTGGGAATTTTGTTTTCCAAAGTTATCTAGGTAAATAGCTTGATTTTGAGTGGAATCTTCCAATTCCAGAACTGTTTGCGCCAGCCAATAATATTGTTAAGCCAAGTTGTATTTGCAATGGTTGGATAGAGATTTTTTACAGTAATAAGGCCAGTATTGTCACCATCGTCCCATAGCAAATGGTCCACCAATTCATTTAGGATGATGCACGCGTGGGATAGCTCTGTGCAGTAATTTTCCCACTCCAATACCAGATCTGATGGGAGTTCAAATTCGTTGCCGGTTTTCCAGCCTGTAGACTGGGTTTCGTGGTCGCTGGTATGTCGAGATTGATAGAGAAAATAAGTATTTTTCGAGTTTAAATGAGTGATTAATGGTGGAGAGAGTAAGGAAGTGTTACCAAGTCCGATGATGCGATCTTTGCCAACAATTATGGAGTGGTTGACACCCGGTTTCCAGCAAAGCCATCCAGTGATGCATTGCGTCGATTTTGTGATGATCCTCCAAGTCCTAGAAGCATTTCTTGCAAGAGGAAGCCCAAAACAAAGCCAAGAGGCGACGGAGGTGAAGGGTAAATATTTATCTTTTATGATGTCACTCCATATGCCTCAAGAAGTTAAGGCGTGCTAGAGGGAATTTGTGGCAAGTGCTTGATTGAATTTGAAAATATTCCTAATCCCCCATCCTCCTTTGGATTTTGGCTTTGCTATCGATTCCCAATTGCAGAAGTGTATTTTGTGATGGTTCGTTTTGCCCGACCAGAGGAAACTGTAAGTGAGTTTTCTTAGCTTGTCCAATACAGATGTGGGAATGGCTGCAAGCGCCATCCAGTAAATTGGTTGTCCCTCAAGGACAAATTTTATGAGAGTGTAGTGGCCTCCAATGGTGAGCCATCTGTTGCACCAGTGGCCCACTTTTTTTTCCACCTTTGTAATTAACCAGTCCCAATCTGATGCCTTGTAATGATCATCCTTAATGAAGTATCCAAGGTATTTGAAGCCAATGGAGAGGTGGACAATGTTATGAGGGAAGATGGTCTTCAAATGTTCCAAGTTTTGTGCAGGTATATTGTCGAAGTGGAAGGTCGACTTAGACCGGTTAATTTGAAGGCCCGAGGCAGAGAAGAAGATCTTTAATATTCTGGAGATTTTTCTCCATTCGAGCAGGCTGACATTTGTCATTATGAGGACATCATCGACAAAAAAGAGGTGCAGGATTTTCACTAATCTTGAGACTTTTATCCCTGTAATCCTACCTTCATCTTGGCTTTTTTTTAGGAGAAGACTAAGGCCTTCCATGGCCAGGATGAATAAGAGCAGAGATAGTGGTCGGCCCTGTCAGTGTCCTCTACCA
>JASDQU010375395.1:0-11405 GCA_032191745.1 Picea mariana
CATCAAGGCCACGGTTGTAGTCTCTCTTTCACATCTAATATGATACAACAATATGATTCTTTCCTATAAATCTTGTTGTGTTTTATTGTATGATTCCTTGATCACATACATAGGTTTATATTGAGTTTATGCTATTACTATCACTTTGGTTGGTTGTGTTCTTTTGCAGGTTCATCATTGTATGAGCGTTGGAACAGAGCTAGGATGGTGATGGTAAGAGGAAGCGACATTTAAATGGTATGTCACCCATCCCTCTTTAGTTAGTAAATTCAATATTTAAAACTTAAGGAAAGCGTCATGTTCTGGTGTATTTTTCTCTAGATCTAGGTGGATCTAGGGAGATCAGTTAGTGTCCGCACCTACCGATTTATCCAATAACAAAATTGGCAACTGTATGGAATCACATGGCTAGATTCATACTTTCAGGTGACGGGATTGAATACCCTGGGTCTCATATTTTTGATCCAGGATGCGATGGAGTATGTATAATTTGTATTGGCACAAAGATCCACTTTATATGTCACATGGATATGTCATCTTAATTCAAGTCTTCTTGCATAGATCCACAGTGTATTCCTGGTGGCTATGTAGCATTTTGATGGCATGGATCCACGGTGTATTATTGGTGGCCATGACCTACATTTATGATTCCATTCATTTGTGATCTAAGCATGGGAATGCCTACCTCAGAACTGGTATTATATTTTGTAGATGCTTGGTTGTTTACAGGTTTCCGATTAAGTGTGCTCCTTGTTTCTGACACACACACGCATTTTACAAAGTATTTCGGCTGTCACAAGTTCCAAACTCATACTTTGGGGGGCATTCTGTTACACATGATTTTGGTCACTCTGGTGATGTCTCTACAAGTGATGTAATCAGGCTCCCACAAGGACTTTTTTCCTGAGAAAAGTGATTGTTCTCTTCTTCCAAAAAACACATTTTTAAGATGAGTTCACAAGCTGCCTATATCCTAGGGTGAAAAAACCATTCGTTCTCGCAGGCAACCCAAAATTAGGTTGCGAACTATTTGTAGTCTGCTCTATAGGTAGGGTGCGAACCTGTTTCAAAGCTTGAAAAATGGAAGAAGTCATGAAGGTTCTAGAAGGGAATCTTATAGAAAATGAGTTGGCATTCACATGGTTGGCATCCTATTGACTTCTCAAATTTAGTGGGATCATCCTCATCCATTTAACCATCTCTCCTTCTCCTATATATTGAAAGGTTTCTCATGGAAAAGGTTAAGCAACATTGAATGAAGAATTGGTGAAAGAATTCTGTGAGGAACCCTGTTTGGACAGAAGCTTGAAGACTCTACTCCGTCTATCAAGTTGTATTGGACCTTCTTCATGCAAGTGCAAAGAAAGTGTGTGTGTTGGAACCAAGGGTCACTGAAAGGAAGCTTGCGACATCAAGGTGATCCGGTTGTATATTCTACTTTCATTTAATATAATACAACGGCTTGTCCCTTTCCCATAAAATCACTCTTATTTTATTGCATAACTCCTTGATCATATGTGTAGGTTGACATTGAATATACTTTTCCATCTTGACTTTGGTTGGTTTGTGTTGTCTTGGACCTGATTTCACAAGAGCACTGGAGCAAAGCGGGAACAACAGATACCTAAGGAAGCGATATAAAGGTATGTTACTCACTCCTTCTTAGTAGTAGATTCAATGATTTCAACTTAGGGAAAGAGTCCTGTCCTGTCCTGTTTTGTTCTATATCCAGGTGGATCTAGGGAGATCTGTTAGTGTCCGCACCTACCAATTTTTCCAATAACAATGGTAGAAACCACTTTATTACCGGTCATTGATGAAAACCATTAACAAGTGCGAGGGAAATCACCATTGATGTCAATGAATCCCAAGGTACCAAAGTACAATGCAAACGAATGCGAATACATGAGCTGAAGTCGAGCACTCAGCATAATCTCTCGATCAAGGATCAATGATGTGAAACCCTTGTCGAAAGTAAAGAGACCTGCCATTGAGGCATGCAGGTTCCAAGGTACTAAATGATTTCTAAGTCTCATTTTCGGATAATGAGTTGGAGTCGACGGAACAAGACTCATCACAGGAGGGCCTTGATGTATCCCCCATCAATGACAAAAAATAAGTAATAGATTTTGAGGGTGAAACAAAGTATGAATATGGGTCGAAATGGACACAGGGAGGGCTAACATAGTAAGAATGGACAACTACAGATGGCCGACTCAATAGAGGGCTCGTGTGAACTTCTCTTGAACATATGAACGACACGACTAAGGACTTGGTAGCACTGACTCAAAGATGACCCAATATATGACCTTGTAGCAAGTTGAACGAGAGACAAATGGATTTCCCAACCTGGATTCAAATGATGAATAGGGGGTGTCATGTTCAAGCGTGACGCTTACTGCCATTAATATGAATACGAAAACACATCCCTTTCCCAAAATTTCCCCCACCATTTCTGGCGAGTACCTCTTTATTTTTACACAATCTTGAGGACGATAACATATGCTTGTTGATGTAAGCTCATCCTTCAGATGAGTCCCTCGAAGCATGTTTAATGAGCCCCAGGAAGGAGTGGTTCAATCCCATTTCAGGTTTTTCAATGTTTGTTTAACGAATCCAAGGATAGAAAACTTGGGGTTTTTTCATGTTTTGAGAGTCTGAAAAACACTTAAAGAGAACTCTCCCAGTTCCTTTTTTGTAAAAGAGTTCGACGAGACCGAAAAAGTGATAAACTATCGTCCGTTGAATTTTTTTTTAAATACTTTAACGAGCGTGAAAAGAACAAGATCGCTCGGCAATCTTTTTGTTTTTATGGAGCGTGAAAAGAGCTTAAAGGATACTCCTTAACGTTTGTTGTTTTCATGTTACCATGAAGAGTATGAAAAGACGAGAAAAAGTATACTCAGTTACGTTCTCATATATTTTCGAGCGCGAGAACGAACGAAGACTGAGCTCGAGGTTTTTTCTAAAAAACCCTAAAAAAGTAGTCGTACATGCGACAAAAGAAAAAACACCCATACCCCCTCGTTCAGACTTCGAAGTCGCAATATCTATGAAAAATCAAACTCACAAGGCTATTAGGGTATTAGGTTTTATAGACAAAGTAAATAAAAATAATATAAAAAATCAACAAAAATAGTAAAAATTGAATAAATATGGGTAAAAAGGGGTTTTTACCATTTCATTGTGATTTTGCCAAAAACTTATCCAACATACCTCATTTTCCCCCAAATTTATTTGCTCGATTGCAGGAGGCACAAGTGATCATTTGGTGAACCATCTCAGCGAACGAGGTAATCTCTTGATTCTCTAACTTTTCCATGGTTTATTTTTAGTTTTTATTGGCAATGTTTTGGGTTTTGAGTCCATTTTAGTGTCGGAACCTGTGCCCAAGCATTCTCGCAGGTGGGCCATTCATGACCTGCGAGAATCTAGGATTATCACAGGTGTCCTTTAGGGCACCTGCAAGAATCTTGCACTATGCAAAAGGCTCACCTGCGGGGGACAAAAAATGAATTTTGAAGTAAGGTTTTGCTGAATAAAATTTATGCAAGAGTTTAAAGCAAGTTGTTAATTTCCCTGTCATGGCTCTTTTGTAGGTGTTTGACCATCACAATGTTGGAATGGAGAGAAAGGGAACATGAGGAGGATGATGCCATTGCTGGGAATGACCCGGGTATAGTCGCTGCCCTCCGGGATTGTGGGCCATTAAATGTTTTCAGGATTCCGGGCATGAGATCCCAACTCAGGTTGTTGGAATACCTGGTCCACATGTGGGACATGGACCAATAGTTATTTCACTTGGGAGTCCATACGCTGACCCTAGATATCGAGGATATCTATTTTCTAACGGGGTTTTCACGGCGTGGATACCATGCTACTTTGACCGGAGGCAAAGGCGGCGGGCTCCCGATGAGTGAGTATTGTCGCTAGTATTATGTTCTTGAGGCAAAGAGAAACAAAGGTAAGGTTTCTATTTGGGGGGTCCAAGATCTGACCCTACATACCATTTTGTTTACTATTTCACGTATGGCTAGGAGCGTAGCTCCGCACATGGCTCTCCAGAGCTATTTCCAATACGCCATAGAGTGCACAGAGCCTCAGGTCTTCAACTGGTCGGATGCAGTTCTCCACAGTATGACGAGACAATTGACGAAGTGCAGAAAGGGTGACTTGAAGCAGTTTGGGTACGTATCACTTTTGATGTCAATCTTTCTTGAGAAGGTCCCACTACTGCGACTGCAGGTTGATTGGGGTTTACCGGCCCCATAGGATCCGAGGATGCTGAGGTGGTGCAACCTCATGGCTCGACACATAGCAGGGCCCATAATCAACTATAATGATTCATTTTTTGACTGGTTGAGGTCCCAGATGCTAATGATTGATGACTACACATATGTTGGTTTGGATTTCCAAGGGGATCCAGATTTGGCCCTGCTTGAGGACGCTCAGTGGGGAAACTTAGGTAAGAAGTACACAATTTGTTCTTTTTAAATGTTTTTATAAATTTGATCATATGAAATGTTTTTATGTTTGTCCAAGAACTAATCAAAAAATTTCTTTTTTATGACACAAATGTGGGACCATATCAACCTTCAGGAACGTCTCCCATTCAACGGTGAGGAGAAGTGGCTCCAGTGGTGAGATGGGATGCCAAAGACTATGAGGAAGTGGAGCAGAAATTGGAGGGGTTGACCACGGACATCCCAGATATTATTATTGGGGATATTTTGAGATGTTACTAGCGCCATACTGTGGGTGTGTCTGAGTCTCTCAGTCGATTGCTTCATAGGGTAGCCTGAGTAGTTGTGTGTTATCGTGAGCGTCATCCATGATGCTACTTTGTAGAAGATATGGGCTTCGTATTTTGAGATTTTGATCCTTGGGAAAAAACATTTTGTAAAATGTTTTGATCATTATATACATATATGCGACTTCTACTAACTTATTTTGTGTTGTGTTATACATGTGATGTGTTATTGGTTTATAAATGTCCCAAATGTCTGTCTAACACATAGTTATCTAATGCATTAGTCAATGTATTTAGACATCTAGGAATGTGTTGATATTTGACATAATCAAAATAATGTTCCAAGAGGCGAATTCGTAAATATACCTGTCATAAAGTAGGACTTCGGATAGCATAGACGTTACTTAACTGTAGTACTACTAGTTGCGAATCGATTCGTATAACTAGGTGACGGATACCAAGCGAAATAGCATCAATCAAAAATTTGATGATGGTGCTATATTCTTCAATATTGTTGGTCACACGACTGAGGCAAACACCTCGTAGACTGATAAGTTCGCTTGTAGGGGCGTAACTTGCCCATTCATCTGAAGCAAGGTTATGAGTACTATGGATAGCACCATCGATGAAGCTAATGTGGGGTGACAAAAACTCCAACATCTGGAAACCAAGCACAATGCAATATAAGCAGTCGAGGGAAAAGACCAAATAACGAAAAAGCACACAAAAGGTATGATACAATAAAATACAAGCACTCATGCACAGGTGATCTTAAGCATAGAACTTCTTTAAGTACAACCCATTTCTAGGTTCACTCAAAGGGATACTGTCATAGTCCACTAACTCGTAGGCTCCTTTCTCCAAAATGCATCTGACGATATAAGGCCCTCGCCACATAGCTTCAAATTTTCTGTCTCCTAGAATATCCCAATCTTGTTCCTAAAGGAGAACTAGATCACCTTCGGAGAAAACACGTGGCTTGACATGTTTTTCATATTGGGCTTTGACGCGTTTCTTCTGGGCTTCTATAACTAGGGTGGCGTCGCGACGGGTTTTGTCTAATTGCATGAGATACAACAGACGTTCTTCTTCGGCAAAAGTGTTTGGGAGGAGTTTGACTGCTAGTTTTAGGGAGGGTATCTCACATTCAATTGACAATATGGCTTCTAGACCATAGACTAGCTGGAATGGTGTAAACCCGGTAGTAGACTTAACGGATGTCCGATAAGCCCACAATGCTGAAAACAACATCCTGTGCCAACTCGTTTTGTGAATCCCTATAATTCGTCAAAGCATGGTAATGAGGATTTTCTTTATTGCTTCAACTTGGCCATTGGCTTGTGGGTAATAGGGTGTTGATTTTTCATGGCAAAGACCCAACTTTTTAGTGAGTTCGAACATCATGAAGTTTCTAAAGTGGCTACCATGGTCAATAACGATAGGTTGAGGAACACCAAAGCAAGTAATGATGTAATTGAATATAAATAATGCTACAGTCCTTCCAGTTTTGTTGAATGTTGGCATCACCTTGACCCATTTCGTAAAATAATCTACGGCTACTATAATGTAACCATGCCCCCTAGCCGAGTGAGGGTGACATGTAATGAAATCGATACCCAATTTCACAAAAGGACCAACGGAGACCATAGGGTGTAGAGGAGCAGGGTGTGATCGTATTTTATTGTTGTAGGTTTGGCAAGCGTGGCATTTTTGGACGACAATTATACAATCGTTGAATAAAGAAGGCCAATAATACCCTGCTCATAAGATCTTCTGGGAAGTAGCATACCCAGACATGTGACCACCACAGGCTCCAGAATGGAATTCATTTAGGTCTTTCTCGGCTTCGTCAAACGTGAGACAGTGTCGAAAAATGGAGTCAATCCCACGACGATAAAGTGTATCACCGAGGATAATATATTAACGGGCTTGGGAGCGTATTCGACGGTGGTCAGTGCTAGAAAAATTGGGTTGGAAAGTCTGGGTCTGGAGATATATGATGATATCTTCGTACCAAAGGTCATCAAAACTAATCAAGAAAAGAGATTCAATAGGTAATGAATCTGCTGCTACATTTTCCGTCTCAAAGCAGGGAAGGTCGCATATCGACTCGGCAAACACCAAGGATTTCTTGAACTTAGCGTGTTCGAATTCCAAGTCAAACTCTTGGAGAATTACAATCTATTTGGAGTATTTTCCCCCAAAAAATTGGTGTGTAAGAATGTGATGCATAGGGTTGCAGTTAGAAATCACCATAGTCTTGTGAGAAAGGATATAGTCCCGAAAACATTGAACAGCTTGGACGGCTGCCAAGGCCAGTTTTCCAACATGTAAATACTTGGTTTCGGTAGTTGTGAGACTCTGACTCAAGTAATATATGAAATGTTTGTCATGAGAATCATCCTCCTAGATGAGAACCATAGCGATGGTATAGTCTGAGGCTACGAGGTAGAGGAAATACTCCTGACTGTAATCAGGTGGGAAGAGTAGTGGGGTACATGTAAAAGACATTTTCAAAGCTTCGAAAGATTTGTTGGTAGTGGTATCCCATACGAACTCAAAACCTTTCTTGAGCAGTCACGTAAATCCAAGAGTTAGCTCAACATAGTTTGGGATGAAACAATGGAGAAATTTTGCCTTCCCTTGCAAACTTTTTAATTGGCGAAGTGAGGAAGGAGGAGGAAGATTGAGAATCACCTCGACCTTCAAAGAATCTACCCTTATCCCTTGACGTGAAACAATAAATCCCAGAGGTTGGACGGATTCTACGCAAAAAACACATTTGTGGGGATTCAAGCATATATGGTAAAACCAACATTGAAGGAAAATGGCGCAGAGGTGTACTGGATGATCTACACGGTGCATGGAATGAGCGGGTAAGTCATCTAGATATGGCTACATGATTTTCTTTATATCATGAAAGGAATAAGACATAGCATGTTGAAAAGTGGCACCGACATTCTTTAAACCGAATGGAAGTTTTCGGTAGGCGAAAGTGCCCCAAGGAAAAATAAAAGTAGTCTTATGTTGGTCTACGGGAACGATATTGATTTGATTATATCCAGAGAAACCATCCATTAGAGAGAATATTTCACTTCTGGCACAATTGTCGACAATCTGGTCAATGAAGGGGGTAGGAAAGTTGTCTTTAGGAAAAGCTTTGTTAATATCCCTATTATCAACACACACACGGATTGTGCCTTGTTTCTTCTCAATTGGAACAAGATTGGAAACGCAGTCAGTTAGAGCCATAGGATAAATGAAGCCAGCTTTGAGAAATTTTTCAAATTCAAGCTTGATAGCGGCTGCTTTACGTGGGTGGACCGGACAGAGTCTTTTCCAGATGGGTTTAGCACCTGGGTATGTCTTAATCTCATGTACCACAATGTCGGGGTCAATCCCCAACATTTCTTCATATCTCCATGAGAAGACATCACAAAATTCTTGGAAAAGAGACTTGTAGGTGACAACTTCGTCATGGGAACACAAAGCTCCGATATGCACATTTTCGACAACTCCAGGTTTTATGAATATGTCGAGGGGGATGGTGGGTGAGATGTTACATAAGTTCCCTTCGTAGAACATGTCATGTGTAGACTCGGGAACAGTAGAAATGATGACAATGGTCGACGAGGTCAGGAGTCGTTGGTAACCCTCGATGGTGTATTGTTCCAGGAAGAGGATGGAATGATGATGTCCATCATCCCAAGGGGTATCTTCCATTTACATAACATACATAATCATCTCTTCTATAGGAAAAATGATGCGGAATGGATCTGGAGATAAATTACCAAGAGAGGGGGTTTCTGATTGAATGGCTTGATAAGCGGATTCGACTGGACTCAAAGGAATTTCGTCGCCATAACGGAGATGATCGCCGGGGTTGGGTACCATCCACGGGTCATAATACGCAGGAGTTCCATGAACGAAAGTGGAGATCATGTTGATCGAGGCGACAAACAGATGTGGAACATTGAGTGGTGGAATGGGGAAAGTACCCATCAAAAAGGAATCTTTAAGAAGACCCACACCGATGTTCTCATATCCAGGGGGGGTTTTTTCAATGAAAGGTACATTGCTGATATGTGCATCAGAGTGAAAGAAGGCCAATTTGTCTACGATAACTACTTTTCCTTGATGTGGGAAACACACGACACAGAACAGAGTGGACACAACTACACACATGGAATCGATCTAGCTACGAACAAGTAGAAGGTTGTAATCGAGAGGAGCGTCGAAGACCTCCACTTCAACGTTGACCGCTTTGCCTTCTAACGTAATAGGAAATGAAGGGAGGACACCATAAGGCTTAAAACTAGAGCCATTGAAGGCTTTGAGCGTGTTGTGGGATTCAGTCAAAGGAGGGGAGCCAGTGTCTTTCCAGTAGGTAATAGACATGACACACGTCGAGGCACCCTCATCAATAACTGTTCTACAAGTGTTTTTGTCAGAGACAATAACTTGTATTTGGAATGCGAGTTGAGGGGGTAACCTTGGAATGGTATCTTCCAAGTCAAAAATTATTAAATTCGTATCTTTAGGATCGATTCCACCAATAGCTTTCAACAGTGCCTTCCGTTGTATAGGACAAGTTTGAAGGACTTCAAGGGCTGACATCATGGATGGTTCTTGGGCCAGATCTTCAACAATACTGTAGTTCTGGTCAACACGTGTGTGAGGATTGAAAGCTGACTTTCGAACAACACCCTTTTGGGGGAGGGTGAAGAAATGTATCTAGGCTCGGTCGTTCAGGATGAAGAAGACTATTGGTAGGTGGAGTCATGGGAGATGGTTGGACCAACGAAGGAGGTATTTCATCAACCTTCTCTTTGGAGGAAGAATAATCTTTGGCTCGAGTGGTAAGTGTGATGTCATTCTTCTTGGAATCACCTATACACATTAAGACATAGGATGTATTGGAGGGGGAAGGTTAGTCATGAATGACCAATCGAGCCTGTTGTTGAGAGGGGAAGGATTGTGATAACATAGTTAGAGTGGGGGATTTTGGGGTCCCTTGAAGGAACTTAGTAACTTCGACTTGTCGTGGAAAATCCTTAGTGTAGTGATCATCACCATAGATAAGACAAGGGTATCGGGGTTTGTGCTTATCCCTATCATCAATAGGTGGTGTTTTGGTTTTCTTAGATTGTGGATTATTTTTATCCTCCTTGTTCTTACCCTTTCCCTTTTTAGATTTATTTTTGCCGGCGGGGGTAGATTGAACAGAGTTTACCTCAGAAGTCTTGCCGGTGGGAGGGGTAGGAGATGAAGCATTTTGAGCATTAGAAGAAATGGGTTTGGGGTTGTTTTTAGAGTTTTGGACAAAATGAGGTTGGCCATGGAAAGTGCCAATCACACCGTCAGCTGCATGAGAAGCAACAGAAGTAGTTGAAGTAGTGGAAGTAGAAGGATGAGGTGCGTTAGGGAGTAATTCATAAAGAGTACCTGTTTGTGAATAAACGAGGTCGAGGTATTGAGCAAGACTGATTGCCTATTCTTCTATGACAACTTCACCCATGGCGATGTCATGAGCGATGTCATTCATGAATGATTTCATGAACCACTTTGCCAGCAACTGATTGGGAAGTTTGAGTTTGATGAGACGTCATCTCCATCGCCACTCATGAATGTGATCAAAGATATGAGTGGCTTTGGTTTGTTTGAAAGAACTCAAAATCTCGGTTCCCGTTTTGTAGTGGATCGGTAACTGGTAGTGGATCAGGAAAGCCATAGCGAGGGTGTTAAAGTCGGTGAAGAAGCCTCATGGTAATTCTATATACCACTTCGCAGCGAAACCTGTGTGGGTTCGCTGAAAAAGGCGTAAATGAATAGAGTCATCCATCAAGGAGTTAGATGAGCACCAAAGGTGAAAAGTCATTACATGGTTGTTCGGGTCCTCTCCCGGTTTACCATCGAATTTAGGGATGTCGGATGGTAGTTTGGACGGTATGGCAGGCCATTGAGGAGAGTGACAGATCGGATCATTTAAAATCCTCAATAGATCAAGTAGGTCTAGGGTGGATAAGAAGGGTAACTGTCTATTCACATGTGGGTACTAGTGACTTTGGGGAGGGAGTCCCATCGGTAGACTAGTGGGATCATAAGCAGTTTGCATATAATGCGAAGATCCAGGCAGATTTGGTGGTTGGTGTGGAGGCAAGTAATTCATAGGGTTGTACCCTTGAACAGGGGTCAGGGTTGAGCGTTTGAGCCCCAAATAAGATTAAACATGCCTGGATATGGTTGGCCTATACTAGGGGGTATGATGGAGCTAGCTTGAGGTTGTTGCCCCCCAGTCGAGTGAGGATTATGTTGTATAAGATAATTCCAATACTGGGCCAAGGATGGAGGTATGTTTTTTCCATAGGGTGGGGTTTGTGGGGGTTTCCCTCCAATCGGGGGTTGCATCCCCATTGGGATTTGTACTGCAAAAGGGGATTGGGTTTGGCCTCCTTGGTGAAATTGTCCACCAACAAGAATCTGGTAATTAGGTGTGAAAGATGGGATGGTGCCACTGGGGTTGGTGCCTCTGATAGAGGATGGAAGAGGTCCTCTAAAAGGGGGTCGAGGAAGTGTTAGAATAAAACTGAGAACAATATGGTGCCCAGAAGAAGTAGAAATGCCAAGAGTCCTGGATGAGATTTGTGTAGGAGCG